>CM052099.1:2004950-2080524 GCA_028453745.1 Agapostemon virescens
CAAACACAAACACAAACACAAACACAAACACAAACACAAACACAAACACAAACACAAAACAAAACAAAACAAAACAAAATACAAAACACAAAACAAAAAGAAAAGATCACCGAACCTCTTCTCTATTGTAAGAATAGCATCTGAGAAACTCCATTTCGAAATAGAGTCCGCAGTAGAATCTAAGTTTCCCGAACTTCGAATTCCTTAGATTCGAGAACGGTAGTGTAGAACAATGTTGTTCTTCGTTACAGGTAAGTGCGGGGCGGTACTGCGTGTGTCGTTTTGTACATATTGTTTCACAGAAATAAAACCAGTAAGACTGTCAATCATGTTTATCGCAACGAATATTAATAATTTGTTTAACAACGTTTCTTTTTATTGTTTGGTTTCTAGTAAGCGATCGATGATTGTCCACAACGATCGAACTGCGAGAGTCGACGCGAATAAACGAACCCGAATCCTTAGAAATCCTGGTCGTTTCGTTGCACAATCCTCGACAGCGTTAAGGTAGACGGTCCGAGCTCTGAATGCGGCCATTGACGAATCGGACCTTGTGTTTCAGGTGAACTGATCGTTTGGGAGGATTATCAGGTATTCGATCCGTCCACGACGACAGACGCGGTGGACTTCCTGCCGGACAGGTACGGCGACGGTTATTTCGGTGGTGAACGTGATCCATTAGGAATCTTCGAGAAAAACACGACTTCCGACACGAGTAGATACACGTGCTACAAGTGCTCCAAGTCGTATCGTTGGAAGCATCACCTTGTCGAGCACGTAAAGGCGTTTTGTGGACAGAAAAAGGCCGAGTGCTGCCCGTACTGCAGCTACAGAACCAACCGGAAATGGAATCTCAAGTGCCATATGAAGAGGATCCATGCCGATGCTTAGAAACCTGTGAAAACGCGGGTGGAAGATTCTCGTTGCAGAAACATTGATCGCGTTTTGTTCGCGATCGAGCGGACTCGACGATGATCCGTTTATTTGGATTTCAGCATGTTCCATCATCTTGTGGATTTTCCGTGGATCGACAGATAGCAGGGGAACACATCGGCGAAGACAGCTTTCGAAGTTTCCAGCTTATTCGTAAAGAAAGACTGTGATATGCGCGGTTACGAATAAATTTTGATCTTCCGTTCGAATATTTTCACATGATCCCGTTACTTGTTCGAACATTGTGTTATTATTGGCCAGCGGTAACAATATACATACGATCGTTCCTAAAGTTTCTTCTATTTCCTTAGAGATCCCCAGAGCAACCTGAGGGCTTCAGAGTGTTCTAACGTTTCTTAGAAGTAATTCTCCTTTCGTTTCTTTTCCAGTGGACGATGCTCGATGTATCGCGTTTCCTGATAATAACGACAAACTCGTGTTGCAGGATCGCATTGCCAAGATGGAAGATCGAGATCTTTCAGAAAGAGATACGGAAGATGCGAATTGGAACACGTGAAGACGGCCGTCGAAGCAGTGGCAAATGGTCTGTCGTTGAGGAAGGCAGCGAAGATCTTCTGCATATCGAAATCCGTTCTTCATCGATATAGCAAACAAGGGATTCCGGTTCTGATGGAGAAATTTTCGCAGGAGGATTTCGGATCGTACTCGATCGAATAACCGGACGCCCCGCAATATCGTCAACAACGTCTCTGTGATATTATTTAAATTGTCTATTAAATCGACGCCGTTCGATCCCTCTGTCTGTAAGATCCCTGTAAATAAAGCTACGGCAGCAGTATATTGTACAAATATAAATATAATCCATCCGAGATTGAAATTATTGGTAGCGTTGATAGGCGGTCGGTTGGTCGACCTGTCGAGATTAAAAGAAGGAGAGTTCTCGAAGAGTCCGCTAGGATGGGATCGCTGGTAGGAGGAGATCGACATTTGCTACCTACAGTCAATAACACTTCTAAATCTGCATGGTTTTCTAGCAATAATCCCATGAATGTCCTTCTCTTCCAACGAAACTATGATTATTCTTTCACCGCAAGCGTCGTGTGTGAAAATCGAAAGTAGCGTTCGTTTGGAGAACGAGATACGCTTCGAGCATTCTATCTAGGAGGTACAATTTAGTTGACCGAGATTGAGATCATGGATTAAAGGGTGACGGGATTGGTCGATCGGTCGGTCGATCGATCGCTCCTAAGCCCTGATACGTCCCAAACTCGGTCGGCGAAAATGTCAAAAATGAAAATCAAACGAATAAATATTAACAAACCGTCGGAAATTTCGTCGTGGTGACGTAACCCAGTCCCGAATCGAAGTGTCCCATTGGTCTACCGATCGTCTCTAATGTCCAATTCTTCTGGCTTTCGTGTTTTTCAGAAGGGAGGACGTCAGGAGGATTTCTAAACTGCCAGAGAGTCACTTATCCGTGCAAGAACTGCGGCAAGGTGTACAATTATTACTCCAGCTTGGCGAGACACCTGAAGCACGAATGCGGTGTCGAACCGAAATTCCATTGTCCGTTGTGCCCGTATAGGACCAAGCACAAGTCCAGTCTGAACACCCATTTGAACGGAAGACACATGAAACTGCTGAGCGAGTTCTACGCGATGCCGAACGGAAACAAACTGTCATCCTCCATGGACGCAGGGAACTAATTTCGGCACGATCTGTTTTGGTTACCGTCGAAGCCATTTTGCATTCTATAGGAAAGCTTTGTAGAGCTGTTACGAATAGATCCGTGGAATAGTGAAATGTAACAATCGATATGCGGTGAACATTCTATCGATACGATAGTATATATTTTTACAACACGTTGGAATGCAGCAAATGATGCATTGTATTTAGGAATCGGTTCTGATTGTATTTTCAAAGTGCAATGGTAAAAAAGCTTGTCTTGTCGTTCTATGTGTTTGGGAAGTGATAGCGTATTGTAATTTTCAATCGAGGATTCGAGGCGCCGCACCGGCGACAAACATTCTTTATCGGATAAGATTCGTGTCACAAATGGCTCCTCGTAACTTAACAATTGGAAATACTGTTGTTCGCAAAAGTAAACGATTGTTCGAGAGTATTCGAAAATTATTGGGACGATGCAACGCCGTTGAAAAGACTCTCGTCGACCTCTTGGTTCACGAAACTACACTCGCGCATACGTTCTAACGGAGAACAACAGAATCAGAGGTTGTCGTTTAGTCTGTATCGGCTTGGTAGTAGTAATATTTTTTTCACGATTTTCGATTACATCAGCAAATGCACGAGAGATATATCGTTCAGTCCGAGAAGCGATTAGAGATCCATTTCATTTCGCATTTGCAGTATATATTATAGTTTTTTTTTCCTTTTTGAAATTGTTTTCTATACTTTTGTAGAAATAAGTAGCCGCGAAGGGAGTTCTTTGAGCAAGCCTGGATAGACAAAATTCATGCGTCAGCCTTCTTTCCGGAATATATACACACATATACATATACATATGTTTTTATCGAATTTCGTGTCGTGGCGCCACGAATGCTTCTTTCATCGCGTGCATTATACACAATGCAAAGTATTGTAAACGCGAGAGTTTATTCGCCATAGAAACAAAAGCAGAGATTATTTAGATCGCGTTGCGTACACATAGACATAGCTGCCGACAGCAAGAAACTCACGCGTACTAGGACTTAAGCTTTTTCCAAGTGATCGAGATCGAGATCGAAGTCGAAGTTGAGCCGAGACTACGACTTCTCGATTTTCCACGAGTATTAACTACGTTACCTGATTTCTGTATTAATCGATCATTAGTCGTGCACAAAATGAGCTCGTATGTTAGCAACCCGAGCCCGAACATAGACCCTACGAGTAATAGAAGTCTTCCACCGTTGAATCCACGTTCGTCGAAACCGTATAAATCATTTCCATTTACCTCGGTAAACAAAAACCGACAATAAACCACCGCAAGTGCGAAGAACCGAACATTTCAGTCACAAGATTACGACTTCCTCTCGCTATTAGGTTTTTTTTTTATTTATCACACGTCGACTATATTTGAAGCTTTAGCCTGATCGAACACGAATCAATATTATACTATCTATTTAATAAAATAAAAAGAAAACTTTAAGAATCTTTTCTTTTCTTCCGCGAAGAAAAGGCATTTACGATTTGTTTAATTTCGTATTTACATCCTAACCAGTTTCAGAGAAAAATTATAGCGGGTTATCTCGTGTAAAATTATTCCATTGCCATTCGTTTCTGACATGTAGAATCAAACAAATGTTTGGCGACACGTGGTGGAAAAGAGACGGTCAAAATTTTTGTTCATACACCGTGGTTACATGCAACTGTACACTAGCCAGTCGTAACATTTGCTAACCATTTATTTTGTTTTTCAGAAAAGACTTCAACGGCCGCGCCGACGTGTTGCCGGATCGAAAGAAAAATGGGGCTAGTATATCAAAATGGAGGACAGTGGTGCGAAAAGTGCCACGCTGGAACGAAAACAGTCTTGGAATTCGTCCAAACTGTTTAAAACGTTGTCGACTTGCTTTTTCAATTTGATTTCTTGCTATATCGATGAAAAAAACAGACGATACTCGATAAATGAAGAATTTCAACGAGTCAATCGTATTTTCGTATCAAAGTTTCGATTGCTGTTGATAACAAGTCAGCCATTGTCTCCTCGGTTGCATAGAAAATATATTATAAAATAAAATATATAATATATCGTGAAATATGTTATACATGGTTCGGTGATACAGTGGCAGTTTGATAATGGTATTCTTATCTGCTACATAGTTGAACTAAAAATTAAGAAAATTTTAATTGACGGGAATTACGATAAAAATAGCAAATATTGGTTCTATTGCTTTTTTTAGCAGAGCTTGTAATGAAATCCTGAAAATTACGTTTTGAAGATTTATGTCGGTTATAAATGTGCTGAAAAATTCATGGAAACGGAATAGCGTTGCTTCGAGTTGTTAAACAATTAAAAAAACAAGAGACAAACGTTATTTTTCACGCGTTTCGGTCTGCGATTGAAACTACCGATCGAAATAGGTTCCAAACTTTTAAAGCCTGTCGCTGTTTCTACGTAAACCGGTATCGATCAAATTGTCAGCACGTTCACACGTGACATGAGTATATAAAAAATACTCTTTCAGTTTTCATTATCAACACCGAGAAGAAATTTTACTCTTTTCTTCGCGATTGCGACCAGTTGCAATTTTTTTCTCAAAAACTTTTGTGTTCGATGTTTAGAAAATTGATTATTTTACCATGTTGAGAAAGTTCAAGCTTCGAGCCCATTTTAAACAGATTATTCGTTTTTAAAGTGTGTACGGAGAATTTTTGTGATCGGAAGTGATTCGATGGGCTCCAGTGACAGCTTGAAAATGGTATACGCTGCTATGTCGGTCGACTAAAAAGTGGTGGACGACTGAAAAATTTCAGCGAACAAGTTCTATTCACATTTGCAACATACGGAACTGTGCAGAAAATAAAAAATCATTTGAAATCAGAAAAAAATTTCTACAATCAATTAAGGGAGGTTCTATAATATATTATCTTGCAGAAAATGAAAAGTTGGTTGAACTCTGTTTCATACTTTGCTGTACGAAGTTTTGAAAAGCCGTACATGCTCTAACACGCATCGTTCGTAGTTTATTAATCGCATAGTAATCTTGCGTCGATATGGTATACTCGAAACTTGAGCTTGACTAGATATTAACAAGATTGTAACGCTTCCGCTTAATAAAGTATAAGAAATGAAACCTTGAGAATCAGACTTTTCCTGTTTGTAGAGAAGATATTTACAATTTTTCTAATCAGGCCTTTTCGAGAACTTTGAGGAAGAATGTACAAGACCCTATGGTTCTAATTTTAAGGTTACCACTATCAAGAGATTGTAAATATCACGTAAGTTTTCGTTTTTATTACGACGTTATAGTTTTTTCTCCATCGATACTCATTTCCGATACCGTAACAGTGTTTCTCTACCAAAGGGCATAGCCAGCTAAAGTGGCAAACGTGTCTCCAAACCGGATCGATCATTGTTCATACCGCTCGAACGATTTTCCAATGAAAATTCTCACCCACAAGTTTCGAATTGCTATACTTATCGCAAGGATAATTACAAGACTGATTCTTCTATTTTGTCGAACGAAACTCTATAAACGAATTCAAAAACATTCGGTCCAATAGCAAACAGGACTGTGAATTTCTTCACAATGTTTGGTTGCAAAATCAATACTGTAAAAAATTCGGTATCTGAGATTTACTGAGTTTTTATTGTAGTTGTCAGAGTAACGTACTATACTTTTACAACAGTGGCGTTTCATTGTGATTATTAATATGTATTTTTAGAATTTTTTTCTAGGAAGATATATCTCTTATCGAACTTTGAAAGATACTTGTTTCATATTAATTTGATAGCGAGATATAATGTCTTGAACGTTTTCTTTTTCATTTTTCTCAGATTGTTTCAAAGCATCAAGTATAGTTAATTAAATAGACTATCGAATCGTTCGAAGCTTCAGTGCTCGTGTGTAAATATATTATAGTTTGCATATTCATCTATTGAGAGGACAAAGGTACGCTAAGTTAATTAATACAAAACTGGTATCTTTTCGGTTTCGATAAGAAATATGCATTTCTGCGAAATTTTTTGGAGGAATTTGCAATTTTTTACGTACATTTGCCTACTCCAAAAAAGAAGAAAGAAAAAACCATCAAGATACGAATTAATAACCGAGACACCGGTGCCATAAAAGTATAAACGTTGTATTTGGACAGCTTCAACACGAAATCAGAAATCTTATGTTTCCAGATTTTTTAAAAAATCGATTCTGTATCCAAAGATTCGTGCTCACGCGTGGCATTGGGTAGAATGTTTTTGCATTTTTTCGTAATTTTCCGTTAAACAGAACAGAAGTAACAGTGATTCGAAACTCGTCCGAAAGTGTTTTCTTCGCGGTGTCTATCGAACGGTATAAAGTATCATATATAAAGTATAAAGAAAGATCAGTTTGGTTTGGTGGCATATTTGATTCTCTTATCCCCTATGTCCACCCTGTTTTCAGCCTCGCCTTTGTGAGATATAACAAATAGAAAAACTTTCTGCGTTCTGAATGTCGAATGATACGTTATCTAGACGCAACGTCGACAGTCCGTTAACCGATCAATATCGATTTCAGTGAGGTTCGCGCCATCTACGTGTCAAGGGATCGTGAACCAATGGATGAAGATGCCGTTATCGGAGATTTTCCGGTGTCCTCGATGTGGCAGATGCTACAAAGCCAAGACATCGTTAAGACGTCACCTCGTGGTCGAGTGTGGCAAGCCACCGGGTCACAAGTGCCCATATTGTGACCATCGCAGCAAGTATAGGGCCAGCATGTCGAAGCACGTGATGAACATTCATCCGAGACTTCCTTATCCGTAACAGGTCGCCGTTTAGCACTACCATTCAGCTATAGCCGATGAAAACGGTCAGCATTTGCTAGTTCGATGTACAGTATTTATCGCAAAAATATAACTGACCCGATGCCTCGATGGCAGTTTGAAATTGTACCATTTACCTTCTTCTACACTTTTCACCTCGGCGACGACGACACCCGATCAACGAAATGCCCCCCCCCCCCCCGCAGCCCACCGGCCAAGCGAGTCATGTTTCACTTTAATGTTCGCACATCGTAATCGTGGCTACATCAATCAGCATTCGCTGCCATTTAATTTTCAAATCGCCCTTTCCACCATCATGAATGTGTATCCGTAACGTGTGCATGCGCGACAGGACCTCGCCTCGCCCCGTTCGTTTCTTTCCAGACCAGGAGAAACTTTGTTTTCCATTTAAAAGCAGCTTTCTCTATCTCGTTCTCGACGCGTTAACCGATAGACGAAACGTACGTCGGCTAGAAAGATCCTTTCGAGCGACGATGGCCGGAGGAACGACGAT
Source organism: Agapostemon virescens (assembly GCA_028453745.1). Classification (NCBI taxonomy): domain Eukaryota; kingdom Metazoa; phylum Arthropoda; class Insecta; order Hymenoptera; family Halictidae; genus Agapostemon; species Agapostemon virescens. The sequence goes on from CM052099.1 coordinate 2,012,821, forward strand.
TCCGCGGTGGCGTTGAATTAACCGGGAAACCCTCTTCTTTCTTGATTGCAGAGTACGCGAAAATGAGGTTCTTCATGACCGGTGTGACCGAGGATCGAAGGAGATCTCGGGGACAGGGACGGTTCGCGTGCGACAACTGCGACCGCCGTTACCACCAGATGAAGAACCTGAGGAGACACGTGATTAACGAATGCGGGAAACAACCGATGCACCAGTGCGCGTTCTGTCCGTACAGAGCGACCTACAAGTCCTATCTTCAAGTGCACATGATGAAGCACGCCAGACAGGGCTTCACACCGCGGACGACGCCCGTCCGGCAACACCGAAATCCCTTAGTGTGAATCTGTCACTCCAGAGATCGGTGAAACGATTAGATGTCGAGTTAGACGTAGATGGACCGATGTAAACAATATCCACCCGATCTCTCGATCGTATTCGTCTCGATTGACCGCGACCTTTTTAAACTAACTGTTTACCATGTTCCGGGTGTTAGTCGTTCAGTGTCCAAATTTATTAGAAACGAAGCGTCGACGACGCGGTTTTAACGGTTCGGTGGTTGATTTGACGACGACAGAGTTACTACTCGCAGGAGAAGAAAGTAGCTTCACGAACAACATCGTACTCTCGATCGCTCCTTCTTCTTCTTCCGCTTTGCTCTTTTTTTCTTTACTTTTTAAAAGAGAAAGACATTATTGTTCTTTTACGTCGATTTCGTTTTCTTTGTCGTCGTCAAAGCGACGTAAATACGATTTCTTTTGCTGCAGTCGAAAAGCATTTCCTGCATTTTATCGTCATACAGTTTTTTTTTTTTTTTTTTGGTAATGTTATAGCAAGATTTTCTTGATGAAACGGGGTTTGCAAATTACACTTACAGCGATGCGAGCCCAGCGTGAATACTGTCAGGTGTCGTTGCATTTTCGCCGAGAAGCTCTCGTTGAATCGTGAATAAATAAATGTCTATGTTGTATTAGTGGTTGACGCGTCGATATATCGTTCGATATCGCTTTGGAGCGTCAATAATGCGCTAGTACTCTCCTCTACTCTCAGTGTATCTCGTATGCTACTTCTATCGAATGGTAAACGCAAAGAAAGACACTCTCTACAAAGAAGTATCGATTTGTTCATAAATAAAAATTCCAGGCCTCAAAAATCGCTCGCAGAATACTCCGAGGAGACGAGCGATTTTAGAAGCAGCGAGCTTTTGTTTCAGCTTCGACGTGTACAATATTTGGAATCAAATGTGCGAGTGTTGCGGCGCACTCTAGCGTCTGCGTTTGTGAATCCCGTGATTTAGAGGTCAGTTATCGCGGATTTAATAAAAATCTGTCATGTTCCGTATCGAAAGACTGTCTGCCACGTTCATTCTCCCTGAAAAAAAAAACAAACAAACAAACAAGCAAACAAAGAGTTTTTCCCACTTGACTCCTTTCGCCCGTCTCCGATTAATTATTCGATTCTTCAAGGTAATGAGTCGTTCGAGATCGACCACGGTAGATTGGAAATGAGATTGTTAAACGACCGCTTCGTCCTCCACTAACGGAGTCACTCTGTTGTCTGTTTCAGTGGAGCAGTACCCGTCCACCTCGGTGTTCAAGCATACCTGCGGCACATGCGGCAAAACCTACAAGCACAAACATCATTTGAAGAGACATCACGACTTCGAGTGTGGAATCGATCCGAAGTTCAAGTGCGCGTTCTGTCCGCACCGGACCAGGTACAAGAACAGCCTGATGAAGCACATCTTGGCCAGACACCAGCATCTTCTCGACCAGAACGCTCAGTACGGTCCCCAGCAGGTTCTAGACGTTCACGGGGAGATCCAGGCAAATATGTTCGCCTCGTACCACGACTTCACGCAGAATTTATAAAACTCTTAGCTCGGTTCCGCTACGAGCAGCGACTTCTGTACATACCCGATCCTCGCTGACCGATAGTAGCCGCTTTGATAGTTCGTTTCCTCGCTCCCGGACTACTTTTTCGTACCATGTTATGTTCGAAGAATGAGCGGGCAGAGTTTCACAAATTGTTTCGACCCAAAGACGAAGCTGAGCGCGTTCACCGCGGCTGATAATGTTCTTCGAACGTTGTAACCGATCTGGATTGTTTTTGTTGTAAATAAAGATACTGTGTATTTTACGTTCGTAGGAATTTTCTGTTCGTTTCTCGTTCGCAGATGATGCTGATCACGTACGGATATTAGCGTTGATATCATGCTTGACGGAGTATTAAATCTTTTCTCTTTGGTTTGCTCCTTTTCAGGTAGAGGTTACAGCTCGTCGAACTGGACCGTGCCAGCGCTGCCGTCGACGTCGCGGGTCGTGGCATATACCAGGCATCTGCGTTCGATGACCTTGAGGGACAGAATAGGCAAGGTTCACCTGTGGACTCCCAGAAAGTATATCTGCGCCGTCTGCAACCGAAATTTCGCGCTGATGGCCTCGCTGACCCGTCATCGGGCGTTCGAATGCGATGGCCAGCCGTTGGCTACAGAGAGAACCGATCAAGAGATCCTGCCCGTCGAGAGGAAGAGGAAAAAGAAGTATGCTTGTCCGAATTGCGACCGTCAATACGAGGTGTTCACGTCTTTGTGGAGACACAGACACTACGAGTGCGGTGTCGAACCTAAGTTCACTTGTCCTATCTGTAAGTTCAAATTCACGCAGAAAGGCAATCTCGATCGACACATTCGGAGCAAACACTAATGCTTATCGTTCGGCCATTGGTAACCGCTGAAACGCATCTACGGAAGTACGAAAAATAAATGATTTTACTATTTCTTTGTAGATGATGCTTCGTTTGGCGTGTCGTTGCCTATGCGAGTGAGTTGGGTCATCCTTCGATGTTTCTATACGTTATACATTTAGGTACAGGGTGTCCCGTAAAATCCATCGATTTCTCAAACCCGATATTCCTCGGGCGAATTTGACACTTCGATTTCGCGTTATTTACGAAAGACACGGTCCCGTCGGAGCCCAGGAGAGGCTCTAGTCGATCTTATGCCTTTCGGGATCTACCGCCATTCTTCTTGGGACTCTGCGTACGTGTTTTTTTTTTTTGTTAATAACTTGAAAACGAAGCGTTAAATCGCGCGAACTGGCAAAAGCAAATATTGCCGAAAATCGCCTTGGGAATTTCCCATTTGAAATTTCTTTGAATTTTCCGGAACACCTTGTAGGATAGACTCAAACACTGGATACAGATTGTATGGTGTTTTTCTCATGTACAGAGCGTTGCATTTAGTGGAGTGTTTTTCGTCAGCATGGTTTAACCCCCTCCACGCGTTACAACCTTGCAGCCCGAATTGAAAACATGTTTTCGAGTATAATGCGTATATCCCGCACTAATGTAAAATGACGCGACCGTCTATGTGGACGGACCATCGCTGGAAGGAAAATCAGAGTTGAAAGAGAAACGAGCTGGAGAACGTACTGGTCAACATTCGAACGAAATAAAGACGCTTTCGTGTGGCCATGTTATGCAAGAAACTTAAAGTGATTTGTGTATTTATTTTAACATTGCAGTGTACATGTTGTTACCGTAACGTAAGCTATTAGCGAATCGTGGAAGGGAACGTGATTGAAAAATATATCGTATAAACTTTGTCGAGGTTGTCTGAAATACAACCGCGTGTAGACCCTCTTCTCGGGTTGTACCGACACCTCAATTTCGTAGCGCGTGATCAATATCGTTCCTGAATGTACAAGCGATTCTATTAACCGTAGACGATTCAGTTTCTTCAAGCGTGTCTTAAAATATGTAGTAATATATGTGTTGCATGAAACGTACGGTATACGGTACTTTTAGAAGTTGTCCCAGTATTATGAAACCTAGACCATGGTTCGCTTTGTCATATTGAGAAAACTACCCAAAACTAATTAGGTTGTATCGACGAGTCATTACGAAGCGATACTCGTATATCCTACTGCATACCTTGAAGAATTCTAGCAAAAAAGAATTTCTTGTGATTAAAGATATAGCGTGGCACGCGTCCACCTTATAAAGCAAAATAAATATTGTACCGCTTGAAGCAATACGCTTTGAACGTAATAAATCGAGTAATCAAGCAGAGTTTACTAACCACGATGTAACGAATTCTTGTCCATAGGAATTATCAAAGAGACGAGAACGATTATAGCTACGAGAGAGAGAAAGAGAGAGAGAGAGAGAGAGAGAGAGAGAGAGAGAGAGAGAGAGAGAGAGAGAGAGAGAGAGAGAGAGAGAGAGAGAGAGAGAGAAGTTAACCGTAGATCTTCTAGAGGAAGGATTCGTCGAGCACACGAGTCGGTAAACTTTAAGCAACGGTTATTCTTTGCATATTAAAAGTTCTCAGAAAATTATTTATTATCCTAGACGACGATTTTGACGTTGCGTGACCGACGAATAATATTTTGAGCGCTTTTAACACCAAAAGAGCAACCGTTTCACGTTCCTTGACTTGTTCGTTTGGCAAAGCTATCCAGGAGTTCTGAGTTAATCCGTCGTCCCAGTGTCTATTCGTCGAAGTGCGTCGTTCGAGAAATCTCGATTATTTCTTTAACACATTATCTCGTTTTCTTTCAGGATTCAGGAAGACCCACGTGTACAGGAGTCAAGTGACACGGAATCATCTCGCGGCCCCGGAGACACCGCTGAAGTGTCCACAGTGCGGTCGAACGTACAAGATGAAGCGGAATCTGAACACTCACATGAGATTTGAGTGCGGCGGACAAAGAAACTTTACGTGTCATATTTGTCCGGCTAAATACACGCAGAATATCGGACTGCGCCGGCATTTACTGCAAAAACACAATACTTATCTCCCGCCAAAATTTTCCGTCCCCAAACGCATTTTTTCTCAAGTACACGAGCAGAAAGAATTTACTTGAACATATTAATAATTCTTAATCTTTAGTTCCTAAACGAATCTCGGACTCCCCCCCCCCCCTGCCCCCAACAGTTTACCCCAATACACTTTGGGTGCTATACTGTTTAATTTCGAGACAGAAGCTGATGCTAGTAATATCGAAGGGACAGCTATACCAGTTATCCTCGTCGTTACACGTTCCTCAGCAGAGCCGAGAGATAGGTTATATAATAATATTTTTTCGACTGGAAAACAATGTTTTCCTGTAACCGTTTAACGTTTGTTCGTGAGAAACTTTACAGGAACCTGCAAAGTATCGACTGTCGCGTCGAAATATCTTATACAAAGTGCGTTTGATGCTTCTCGGTGAATAGCATTATTATCGATTCACCGATTTCCCAGTTTCCCTTTTTAGTACTTATCCGCATAGTCGCGACACATTTGTTAGATTAAAATGTAGACTAACACACCGTTGATCAAGAAACTATAGAAGTATCGACGGAAAGCGAAGATTCAAACGAAATCGAAGATTATCTTTCAGATCAAATTTAGTTCCGTACGGGATGTACAATTGCTGTTAAACCATTCACGCGGAATAAAGAGTGCATACAATCCCTAGATCATCTTTCATTCTTCATAGTACGAACTGTGCGTTTCTGGCGGTGGCCCGTAGCTGCATACCTGAGTACCTAAGTATCTGGTTGCCATCGAGAATCGGATATTTCATGCTTCGTTTTTATTGTTTTTCCAGAGGCGGCGATCGGTCGCGGGGCCAGGAACGATTGTTTCAAGAACACGGAAGCGTTCACCTGCCACCAGTGCGGCAGATCGTACCAAATGAGGCACAATTTGGTGAAACACTTGCGATTCGAGTGCGGCGGACACAAGCACTTTGCATGCAGCTTGTGCCCGGCCAGGTACACGCAAAACGGAAAGCTCAGGCAGCACATGCTGAACGCGCATAACATCTTCGTTCCGCCCCGAAAAACATGGATGAGAACGACTTACAGTTAGGACCGTTTTCGAGCAGCATCGAATGATCTTACCTGTGAAACGCAGATTGAATTTTCTATGAAAGATTTTACTCCGTTAACAAGTTAATTTTACGTTGTTACGTCTCGACACATACTGCATTTAGGTATTGTATACGGTATCCTCGTAAATGATCGGCAACGGCTTTTTGTCGTTCAGAAATTTTATATATCGCGCTTCTCGATTTGGAAGCCTGAGGAAAAGTTAAATAAACCACACTCTTGAATCGTTTTAGCCGATGATTTAATGACTAACGCTTCGTGTTCACGACTAACGCGAATTTTCTCCAAAATGTCTTTTATCTCCTTACAGATGTTTTTCATGCAGTTTTACCGCACGATTACCCGACTTTATTGTATTCGCAGATACTTCCTTTTCTCTCTTTCCACCATGTTCATTGAAGAAACGTCCTCCCGTCGTGTTCATCGAAGGTAAGCGCTATTGTTGAAGTATTTTCGAAATCTGAAACGATACAACGAGACAATGCATCAAAACTGAATCAAGGTTTTGACGCACATTTTGATCATACGCATTACGCCGTTTGAAAGTGGGTGTTCCGTGTGAAACGTTAGATCGAACTTCTTACGATCGAGGGCACCACGCGTAATTGTTACAGCACGGTTACAAACAACGTCGACGAGTTCATCCTATGTTATTAATAGTTTAGCCCACATTGGCAAACAGAAATGAACCTTGGCGAAAAGGGATTTGTAGAGAAAACAACTTTAGGAAATCAGACGTATCTTGTTCGTTGGTACAACGCCTCTAGCTCCTATGTTCGCCATCAAAGGGTCAGCTATTACTTGATGCGTCACAGATACGTACGCATAACGTATTTGACCGTCTTCCGATACCCCGGCGTTTAAGGCAAGGCCCGTTGGACTGCCTCGTCGAAGAGTCAGGTCTAGACGCTCCCTCTTCTTTTCTCACCTTTCTCCGCCTCGTTCGTTTCAGCCTCAGCCAAATTGGCGACCCCGACAACGAACGCAACGAAGGGTGCGACAGCTACAACTATAACCTGGAGCCAATAACAACAACCGGATCGACCAATGTCAGGAAGACGGCTGCTATTGCAAATCGAACTGCCGCAGATGCTAGGCATCTAAGGTGACGTCAACGGACGACCGGCGGATTCACGGAAGATCATTGGCGCCTAATCGACGTCTTCTTCGAACGGTCGTACAAGGACAGCGGTAGGAACAACGGGCTCGACGAGACTCGAGAACGATTATTCGCTGCCTCGCCACGACGATTGTCCGAGCAAAGCGCTAAAAAGACGACGAACAACGCTTCGGCAACGAACGACGACGCGAAAACGATGCCTGTGAAGCAACAACATCGAAGACCACAGAGGACTTTGAACGCACGGCGTCGATCGAGTAGTCAACGACCGCCGCGCATCATCCACCGTACTCCCCGGATTCTGACGTAGATCTTCGTGGAAAAGAAACTCGCGCAGATATATAGTTTCGCGAACAAAGGAACGGATGTTCAATGGGATGCTCTTTCCTGCTACTATCTGATCCGTCCTTGACTGCTTCCCGATATCCCAATGCCGGAGGCAAGGGTCCGCTACTAGATAGAGTCACCGATGAATCCTCTAGCAGACCCAGAACGAAATGCTCCTTTTGCTTTTCTCACCTCCACCCGGATAATTTCAGTCGCCACCGAAGTTGGTTATCGTTTTGAATTTCTGGTACAAAGTCGAAGGAACTCGTAATTAATTATCGTATAAGATGCTATTTGTTAATCCACGCATTTCAGTAAACGTTATCGCGGACTAACGATAATAAATTCTTCGATTAAAAAAAGCAGACGTTCTTTAAAATCAGCAGTTTCGGTTAAGATAACCTGTTTCTCTTCTATCGTCTCTATCGTCGGGAGCCGATTCGGTGAGTATTGAAGAAGAGAATGGAAATTTCGAATAAAAAAGAGAAAGATTCTTTGAAATGACAAGAAGCAGCGTTTCTTTAAGCGAAGGAAACGGGAAGTGTGTTTGATAATACTAACGGAGTTACGAATGTTTTTTTTTTCAGGTGTCTGTGAAATGTATGCCGTTGTTGATCCGTTCGCCATGAAGACTTTGGAGCCCGAGTGCGTGGACATCTCTGAAGAACGAGAATTCCAGTGCTCGAACTGCGGGAGGAAGTACTCGCTGAAGCACAACCTGATGAGGCACATGCGATACGAGTGCGACGGCCAACGAAGATTTTCCTGCGTCTTCTGCCCGAAGAAGTACACGCAGAACGTTACGCTCCAGAAACATCTGCTCCGATTCCACAACATCCCGGTGCCACGTAGAAGATGCAATCCACGGCCCAGACCTTGCAATCCTCTATCGAATGTTGAGAATTAAGAGAACTTTTTTGATCGCTCTCGCTTCTCCTTGTCTCCCTCGTCCTCGTGTAGAACTGAATAAACGATTATTCACAGCCGGTCTTCATTGTCGATTTATTTCTTACGTGTATTTGTTTAAACGATCTCTTCATGGTTATCTGTATTTTGTTTGTAAAGGAAAAGTTCTAACGAATGTTTACCTTGATATGCACTTTACTTAGACGAACTATAGATAGAACCCTTACTCTCATTCAGTCTCCACGGAAGAACACGCAAAATCGTCAAACTTGAAAGTAAGTCACTGCTTATGGGTAGCTCGCATAGTCGATGTCGATTGCTAGTCTCACGATGGTCGCTCTCATTTCGTTCGCGTGTTTCAGAGAGACAGAAAGAGAGAGAGAGAGAGAGAGAGAGAGAGAGAGAGAGAGAACGAGAGAGAGAGAGAAAGTGGGAGAGAGAAAGATGAAGAGGGAGAGAGAGAGAGAGAGAGAGAGAGAGAGATAGATAGAAAGAGCAAAAGAGAGGAGAGACAGAGAGAGAGAGAGAGAGAGAGAACGAGAGAGAGAGAGAAAGTGGGAGAGAGAAAGATGAAGAGGGAGAGAAGAAATTATATGTGGCGTCGATCTGAGACTGGCAAATTTGTTCACCGATAGGTGGTAGTAGACGTGGCTGTAGATGGCAAACAGTTACATTCGTGCCAGACACGTTTACCATCGGTTTCGAAACGATTTCATGAATTTCGCTAAAATCAAAAGAATAAAGTCAAAATTGTTTGCATCGTCATCTCGATGCTTCTAACATGGAACGTGCATTGACAGTCGATATTTTCTTTCGGTTGAACAGGCTTTCCGAGATCCCGATTCACCTGCCAGCAGTGCGGCCGTGGATACACGATGCTGTGCAATCTGAGGAGGCACATGAAATGGGAATGCGGTGGAAAACGTCAGTTTCCTTGTTACTACTGCAGCTACAGTTTTACTCAGAAGACGAGTCTGCAGCGTCACCTAACGGCGATCCATAAAATCGACGTTGTCAACGGGATGGAGTCTAGTCTGTCATTATAGGCGATAGAGTCCTATAGTCCTAGCAATTCTGACGGCAGTCTTGAATCCGAACGATGACTGGAAACGATCGTGAATCGGAAGAAACCTGTCCTCTCCATGTATCTACTATCGGGTTACCTCTATCCTTCTCCTCTGCAGGTCACTGTATCGCTTAGCTTCTCCTTAAAACACACAAATCCCTAACTGTATGCTGCTTGCCTCTCTCTTTCTCTCTCTCTCTCTCTCTCTCTCTCTCTCTCTCTCTGTCTTTGTGCCTGTCTCTCTATACCTTATATAATCCTCGACCGTCTGATCAACCAAACACGTCCGACTCGGTTTCAATCTCTCGATAGTCTAAGTTCCAGAATTCTACTCGTAGCAGGATTTCGTCGCAAAGAATTGGTCGAACGGGTTCGTGAGAGAGTCACGAAAATGCTATGATGGTGACTGAGATCCTCTGATTGTGCCACGCGTCAATGTCGATGCCCACGAATCCGTGATTAACGCGACTGTGCTATTAATGTTCTTCTAGGTGGCGCCGAGATGGTCAGTCAGCGCGTTCGGCGCAAATCGAGGCATGCGAATCATCCGAGGGACGAAGACGAATCGTTCGAGTGTCCTCAATGCGGCAGAGGGTACAAGGTTAAGCACAGTCTCGTCAAGCATCTCAGGTACGAGTGCGGCGGTCGAAAGAATTTCGTCTGCGACTTCTGCGAGTCCAGTTACACCCAAAACGTGAATCTAAGGCGTCACCTGTGGAAGCACCACAATGTCTATCGTCCCCCCCAAGATTCGCTGCGTTCGGAAAACTTTTTGATCGAAGGCTGGCCCGTCGCTCGAAGATTTCTGCCCACGAAGATCGCCACCTCGAAGATTCTCTACACGGAAGATCGGCCAGTTCGGAAGCGTTTCGTCATCGAAGATCTCGTAGCGCCTCAAGATCTCATCAACTTGAAGATTAGTGAACTTTTTAGATTGGACATAGACAGAGTGTATTATTTTCGAGTTCTTCGGTCTTGTACGGAGATTGTATAGTTAGATATAGTTGAACACTGACACGTTTTCAAGCATCTCCTTTCGTTTTAGAGATTTGCGTGCTGAGCGTACCTTAATCAGTGTCGTTTCGATTATACAATCGCAATGTTATCGAAGTCTATCCCTAAATCGCCGCTTAAAGCATCGATGCTAGTTAGACATTTAAATTTGGACTGTGCCACCTAGTGTCTAGTGATAAAAATAAAAGCATAACAATAAAGATTGAACGCATTGAATTGTAACGATACGAGCGGTTCATCCGACAATCAGCCACACGTACCTTTTACGACAATCACACACGACGTCTTCCACTCTCGAAGATCGACGAGATTTTCATCTTCGTTGTCGCTCACGTAAGTATTCTGACTCTTGCGTTCAAATTATTCTCGAATAAAATACAGAAATTGCATTTCATTTTCCAAAATACCACTGAACTTACAAGCAACATGCAAATCTTGAGAATATGTAAGCAGAATTTAAGAATTTAAGTTTTGACAATGAAATGGAACTGGGAACAAGTAGACTGTAAGATCACTTCAACGTGTTCAGATTTTTCTGGATGTTAATTAAGCGCAACGCGTAAACGAATTGCTCGAATTGCTCGAAATAAATTCATAACTGTGAAGGGTGCGAGTATATCGGGAAGATCGTCACGTTATCAAAACGTGATGAAACAGTATTCTTACAGTTAAAATTATAATATATTTCGACTCAAACTTTGCTCGAATATTCGAGCTTTCTTGCAGCCCCAATGCTAATATTTATTATAATTGTACCTAGAGATTTATTACGATGGTCAGTTTTGTACGATAGAATAGATTGCTCAAGTATTATCCTTTGCAGGCGATCATTTCGAGCTGCAAACGAATTGTATACATTTCATTCGTGGTCAGATTTTTCAACTTTGATAACGGTTTTATTTTGTTATTTGTTATCATTGAAAGTTGCAGTTTTATTCGGAGTCTTTAAATCATATTAGAATAATATTGCATACGGAAATAATTGATATTGCTCGAGTTCCAAACACGGTGATTGAGAAATTTAAAAGCGACGAACGTATTACGTGAAATGTTTTTGCAAAATATACAAATTCATTCTTAGGAAAGGAAGATTTATTGTACGGGAAAAAGCTACTCTATCTATGCAATTCTGTTTCGAGTTTTGTTGCAACGATTACATAGTTTCACAACGTTTCGAGTCGGTACGTCTGCCACAGTTAGATAGTTGTGACGATTCAATTAATCATGTTTTTATCGTCCGTGAAAAACTCCCTATGTGTGGATTTCTCTAGAATTTCTCATTGCAAAATTAATTTTTGAATAATTCTAAACGTTGAATTGCTGATTTTATATTAGAAGTTATATTAGAAGTTGGTAGTCGTCTCTTTTTCTAATCGTTAATGTGTGTTTTTTTTCAAATTTTTCGGATTAAGCAAACGTTTTACAAAATTTCGGTAAAGGGATACCATCGAAAGTAATGTTATTAATTTCTCTAAAATATTGTAGAAAGTTGTGAGATTCGAGTGTGGTCAAAAGAATTTTGGGCATCTGTGTACATTATTTCTCTGAATATCTGAATATCTGAATATAGAAACCTTCGATATTGCATAACAGACCTACAGGAAAGTAAAGGAAACAAATTGATTTTTTATTTCATTAATTACGATGGATTTGTTCATGGTGGAGAGAGTACCTGGCTATATCTCGTATGGGTCTAGTAAATATTTTGTAGCTTGTATTTTTTTGGCAGTTGCTCTTACAGTCTATAAAGAGGATGGTACAAAGAGTATTTTTGCATACGTTCTCCTACGTAATTGTTTCAAGCAAAAATTGCAAAATTGAGAAATGAAGAACATGCATACGGTATTTTAATTTATAAAATATGAAGATGATATTCAGCATTTTTTGGGTGGAACGTTAAAAAGAAAATGTATATGTGTATAAATATTTCAAAATAAAACGTTGAGAAATTTAGTCTTTTCAAGGTTGTCTACTTTGATCGATTAGGAAATTAGATCGTTTATAACGAGCTTGGATAGGAACAGTGGTCTACGTAATATTGATATAAATTACTAGATTAATTTTGTACACTCGATATTCTAATATTTCTATAAATGTCATAGGATTTGGTAAATATTTACTAGAGAGGAGCATCTTCTGATAACCTTGATTTGAACATATGATGTCAAGATCACTCCAATCGATCCCAAGTAAATTTAATCCGTCGCTCGTTTTTTTTTTATTAAAAAGTTATTAAGAAAAGAAATTCGTTACCAAAAGTCGTGTCTTCTTTGCTGCTAGTTTCGTCTGCATGCGAGATTCGACTTTTAGCAAGAAATCGTGTTTGTTAACAACGCTTCCAGGGTAATCTTCGAAAGTGATTTTAGAGAATGACCTTGACCGCATAAAATCAAAACGATGGTCGTTCGAGACTCCAGCCCAATTGCAAAACTTGTATTTGTCTGCAATTTCATTGTTATTTTGGAAACTGTGATCGATCGTTCGTATTTTACTTGACAAGAATTTCGAACGCAAATGTTCGAGTGCTTCCGCGAATAAATTTATGCACATAATTCCTCGTAATTGCACATGTCGCAAAATTGAAGGAGATAAAATATCTTTCTTTTCATTTAGTTGAAATAGTAGAAGCTTCGCAATATTGATTTTTGTATTATATGTTTGTTTAACACGGAGAACGGCATTCCGTTATTACGATCTAACATTTCGACTCTACTCGACGATCAACTCATGTTGAAGATATGCATCCTGTGTATAGTTCCTATGTACAAGTACGTATATACTACAATTAATTAATTATCCGTTCGTACTGAATTAATTTCGTCACTGTTAGGCAAATCAAACTCCCTTTTTGTTTGAAAATTTTCGATTAGAAAAGAAAAAAGAAGGAGAAAGAAAAAGAAGCAGTAACGATGGATTCGGAAGACAATCAAAGGAATTTCTGTTTTTTTCTCGTTGCAACTGATCCCTTTATTTTTTATTTGATAATTATATCGTTAATTTTCTTGTTCTACATTCTACGAATATCGTTGTTCATGATTCGTTTATTCTCCGGGATTTTTCTGGCTGACAGCTGTCCAGCCTCGATAAATGCTCTCTCTCTCTCTCTCTCTCTCTCTCTCTCTCTCTCTCTCTCTCTCTCTCTTGCTCTGTCTATCACTCAGTATTACCAAACTCGGATGATCCCACCAGCGTCCCCCCTAACATGTGAAATTTTTCTGTTTTTTTTCCAGAGAACAAGCCTCCGGATTATCGGACGATGTACCTGAAGCCACCTTGTTTGCCGCCGACCGAAATGCCAAACAACACCGCGCCACCACGGCCGTTCGATCCTGGTTTAAGCTGCTCTGGAGACCCTTTCAGACCGTTTCAGAGCTCCCCGGCCTGGATCCCGGAGACGGATAAGCCGTACATGTGTTCCAGTTGCGGCAAGGGTTACACCCACATCTTCACGCTGAACCGCCACCGTCGGACCGTCTGTGGAAAAATCAGAAACACCAGCGGCAAGTGGAAGTGTCCCCGTTGCACCAGATCCTACGTCACCGAGGGCAACCTGGTCCGTCACGTGCGATTCGAGTGCGGCGTTCGCCGGAAGTTCTGCTGCATCTTCTGCAATCGGAAGTTCACGCAACGATGCAGCCTGATCAGACACCTGCGGAACTTCCACAACGAGAGCTTCGACAGCAACAACAGCGCCGTTGTGCCGCCCGAATACCAACCGACGATAAACCCGTGTCACGTCGAGGTCAAGATACCCGACGACAACAGATTACCTATTTGAACACGGGAGGATCGGCACTCGAAATCCGTGGACACCGGTCACGATTTTTTAACCGACGATTCTTTCTAGGGGCGTGGATTCGAAAGAAACGCGTGGGCGTCCTCCAAGAGGACGCGTTCGGTCGGTTATACATTTCTCGACTGGCCAAACTTTTCGAGTTTCCTCGGCTACTGCGCGCAGGGAAGTTGTCTTTTGCATTGTAGCGATACGTTCGGAAGTCTGCAGGCGTTTTCTTTTCTTTCCCCCCCCCCATTTTTTTTATTTCTATAGCATTTTATCGCGTATGTTGTACTGGCTCGTTGTAGATCTATCGATGTTCATTGTCGCGTCTAATTGAAAAATCATTGAAGATTTTTCAGACTGGATCAAGGAACGATGCCTAACATTTTAATGTTTGTATTTTTTGGAAATTTTATAGGCAGTCACCGTTCGAACGATCCGTCGTTCTGTCTACAGCAATCCAGTACCTTCGTTGTTCATTGATCACACTGTTTGGCACATCTGACCTCCTTTTCGAATTTCTAACTTTAAATAAGCGCTTCTGATAAGGCCTTGTAAGCCGATTACCAATCCGTAACACATTGTCCAATTCTCGTATGTAGTTGTTTTTAAAAAATACGATTTCGATGATAGACACAGTGAACTTCTTAGTTTAAAAGTGTCTTCAATGTTGCGGTTCTAATTTGCATAGTTCTAATTCTGCGGATTCCACTGAACAAGACGCTGTGTAGTTTAACGTTATGTTATCGGTACAGAAACATGTTGGAACACTTGTTAAATTGGAAGCGTCGCCTGAAACCGATGAATTCTTTAATCCCAATTAATCGCATCTGCTTCGAGTAGATTTAGCGCAGATGTTGATATTATGCTTTACGAGCAAATAGCAAGCATTTTGGTGTTCACATCGAGCCGAATTTGCTTCCTATTTACTACGAATTTCCCACGAGACTTTGTAGTTGAATCTGGAGAGCGGATTACGATGCCAAACGGACGTCGACGTTGGCGTCGTAACGAAGACGAGATTGCATACGCTCTTACGATCGTACGGTCGACCTGTCCTCTTCGCGACGTCAATGTCTGACTGCAGTCTGGCATCCGTTTGGCATCATAATTTGCACTTTAGGCCTTGGTGTCGAACGGAAAATTTCGTGGCAGATCGATAGCAATAATTGCTTACCGGGTAACCATACTTTCAACTTACGAATAATGTGAACAGGCGTTAGAAATAACGTTTCTTTTTCAAAATAGAAACGAAAGTTCTAGAAAACGCACCATGCCAGCAATAATACTTTCTGCTGGCGCGTGTAATAGCAAAGTAATCTTCTAATTAAATATAAACCTAAAGTCATTTGAATTCCTCTACGCATAGTAATAATAGGAAAAGTGAAGTATTTTTTCAGTACTACTTAATAGTAAAATATAGAATTATAGTCAAATATTTCTTAATACACAGTAATAGCTCTCGGTGATTCGTGTCACGAATGTCACGCGAACATTACGGTGACAAACTATTTCGTTTATTTGTTGAAGAGGAAATGCGATTTCTCACTTCCGCGAGCATCATTCGTCAGGTTCAACCTATCGCTTCGAGTAATTAGATTTTCTCCTAAACGGTGAGTCTCTGAATTCAGGACAGACCATGGAATAGTAGCACGCAAATTAGAACTTCATTGTTGCCGACACGGAAGCTAAAGCTCTTGTAACTTAAATATTTGCATTCTTTATTTCAAAATCGGGTTTCGCGCAAGCTTTCGACGAGCTTCAAAGAAACTTATACAACTGAGAAGTTGGGAATCTTTACTCAAAGTTACAAAGCCGATCGTGCTTTGAGCAGTGTTATCGCGAAGTGCAATTTTTTTAAGGTACTAATCTTTTAGAGATTAGAGATTTATTTGGAAGTAATTCACTGTGGTTGTTTTAAGATTACAGATGTTTCAAGATATTTTTGAAAGTTGCCGTTACGAGGTGTGTCGCGTATGCTCAAGAATATTCGCAAAGAAAAGCAAGGATTGAAATTTATCGAAACATTTAAGTATAAATTACTTAAGACATCTTTTTTACAAATTGTAAGTTTCTTAACAATAATGAAATAACCATGGTGCCACTTGTGTTAACGATTTTAGACTTAGTATCAAAACTATGGATTTTGAATAAGGTTTAGCGAGATAATGGTAAGTTTTTAGACAATGTAAGATAGCGATAAGGGTTTCTATTAATTACAAACTGTTTACATCAGTTTTCTTCTGTTCGCGTGGTCGGCCTCTGAAATGGACTTCCGAGTGTACTTTTCTCTGAATTTCCCTGTGTGCAGCGATATTGCCCGAAAAAATTGCAAAACGGTTCCTTGCAAGAGAATTCTTTTTAACGTAATCCTATGACGATAGAGTTTCAAGTGTCACTTAAGTATTAAGAATTCACGACGTGTTACATAGTCTAGATACTAAGGAATATTTTAGGGGGAGGAGAGGTAATCACGCGTGTTGAAATTCATTACGGTGAAGTACGATGGAAGAGATAAGCGGAACATGGAGCCAGGGACGAAAGCGTTCGAGATGCTCGATGCTCAAGCAGTCGAAGACACTTTTTTCCAACGTCGCACGTGGGTATTCGTTACCGACAACTGGCAGGTACTCGATAATGGCTGGAAGACTGGTATGGCCTTTTAAATCGTTAAGCTTTGTGACTATCAGAAGAATCTATATATATCTATATACACATAAATATATAAATATATCGCGGTCCTGTAAGGCCGAAACGTTTGATGGACCGGCACGGTCGTTCGAGCCGTTTTTTTACGACCATTTCAAAGTTCGACATTCGCGGACTCGAACATACGGACATCGCCTACGATAGAACGAAGACTTTTCATGTCCAAACAATGCGTTGGCATTGTCGATACAAGATGCGATAAGACAAACCTTCCACCGACGGGTTTTGCACTGTTCCGGTTAAGAGGATCTTAAGCACACCCATAAATCGACAGGAACGTTCAGCGACCAATTACGACAGAATCGATTCAATGGCAAACGTAACCCAAGCAGAATCCAGACATAGAAAACTGATCATCGCGAAATAGAACGTATAAAATTACGTTAAAAAATGTGGTAATGTTACAAACATTATCGAGCCCGAACGAATCGCGAATTCATGTGGTCATAAATAGACTAACAGTTTCTTTCTGCGAAATATAGATGGCGTATGTTAATTTTAAGAAACAGAAGCCAGTTTCGAATTCTTTTCTATCTTTCGACAGAAGGTCCCGAGTAATATATCGATACAACTTATTTAATGTTCTGCATCGCGGCGACTGATTTTGTTACAAACGCATGAAACCCACAGTCGAATTATAAAGTATCGACTTTTTAGTTGCATTCTTTTACCAGAACTTTTAGAACCGAAATAATGTACCTTGAATATTTTATAACTCCATCCTCCATCGATAGACCTTTGAGGAATATTTACATAAGCAGCATGTAATTTTATAGTATTTCACGATGATTTTCTTGTACCGAAGAAATATTTGATGATTGCGGTCTGTTCTACGTGAATCGCGTGCAATAGTCGGTCATCTGTTTGTTGGAAGAAAAGCGCGTCATTAGCCTTCTTGGCATTAACATTAGAATCTTTGCCTTACAATCCAATTCCGAGATTTAAAATTAGAACGTGTTATTTCATTTCGTCCGATGCTTCGAATACGCGTCGAAAGAGAATGAAATAATTTGCGTTGTGTCAAAATCAACATAAAATCATTAGCTTGCTTTTATAGTATGTATGTTCATTTCTTGGAACAATATTTCAACCTTTAGCGCTCCAAGTAATTTTAATTTCAAAATCGAGCCATTTTGTTTACTTGGAGTAGTTCCTTTCGCGCATACAAAGTTTATTACTGCTACACGTACGTGCAACACTTTAATTTTTACCGATTTTTAAAATGCAAACATAGCAACCTAAGAGTTGTTTTGAATAATCGCATGGCGATTTTTAATGTCGCCATAGAAGCGCCATGGGATTGTTAAGGGTTAACGCAACGTGTCGATCGCAACCTCTCGAAACGAATCGAGACTACATGCGTGTTTCTACAAAATCGACGTTATTATGTATTGTGTCTTCTTGACTTCTATCATATTTCGCGGTGTTATGCGTTTTTCCCGAAGTTACGTTCGCGTGTCATCTGCTCGGATTTGTCGGAATTGGTTGTCGAACGTTTTTATTCGCTCGCAGATGTATTTGAGATCGTCTTAATCGAAGGAGTGGAGAACCGACAGCGAAAGTCTTGTCTAAGATTCGATTCACGAATGAAAAAGTCTTCGGTAGGTCTATCGCCTTTCGATATTCGTATTAGTTTATATGTTCCAGTCGTGAATATCGGATTTCAGTAGTCGCTAAACGATTCGACCGATCACGCAAGACGATCGTCTGTTTTGACCTCGCAAAGCCGCATACATATATATGCTAATATTTCTAAGGATAAGGTCATAAATGGCACTGAAGTACGGCGAAGGAACATTTTATCACAGTGAAAACAAAAAAGAGGACGGTCCTTCGAGGATGATTATCGAAATTTTGTGACGATTATGTGCCCTTTTCTTAAAAAAAAAAAGTGTCTTATAGCTAGATCTTTGTACGTACATCGAACATGTATCCGAGTACAAGAAGAAGATACGCTTTGTTGCTCGTTCTTTAAAAAGCGAAGAAGAAGTAAAACAAAAATACAAAAAAATGTTTTCGGATTCTAAAGGCTGATTATTTGATATAGCGCGCGTTGGGCTTTCGATAAGTTTTATATTATGTTTTTTTCCGAAAAGCTATCGGTTTTCGTTATTTCTCTCTGCAGCTGTATCTGCGTGCGCCGCAAACTTAAACATATCGGCATAACCTGTCGCGCGCTTGCATACGTTCGAAAGGATTTTAATTAACGGTTTAAACAAGCCGCGTGCTACGAATAACTGCATATTTTAACTCTCTTCGATTCGTACGCGTACGAAGAAACTAAGGCAATCGCTGTTGTTCGTATTTGCAGCCGTTGAAACGATGTTACGTAATTTTACGCAACATCGAGAACGCGCAAGAAAGTACAGAATGAATCTGTAGCCAGTGTCATGTAGACTCGAAAAGCAACTTATCAATTGCCCTTTTCAATATCTTTTTATGATTTTAATCAGCAAAGTCATTTTAACTCACTGCAAAAAGTGATATATGTATATACATATATATCCCTTTGGTGACTTTAGAATGCCGCGGCTATTTACCTATTTCTTTTCGAGTTGTTTTCAATGTTAACGCTAAACCTACCGATCCTGAACATCGACCGGCACATATTACCTTGTAAAAATGATTTCAATTTAACGAATTTAATTAATTTATACTTTGCGCGGTGCTCATTACGTGGTTTTACGTGCTCTTACGTGCACCACTAAGGATGGTTACTCAATAGTTTCTTGCGACATCATCCTTGCAGTTTGAACATTTTGAAAATAAGAAATCTGGAAGCGATGATTTTGATCGGTAGTGGTAGGTTCGGTGTTCTCGAGGTTACCAAGGTTGCGAAAAAGCCGTGCGTCGCGAGTGCCTCTTTCGAATGTTAAGAGTAAACGCGAATGGGAGCTCGCGGCACGTTTCGGTAGCGCAACGGATGGTTGAACGTTGTCCTTGGACGAGCACGCGTAAAGGTTATGCTGTAGGATTGCGAGTCTCGCGTTACTCCTCAAAGCGTACCCGGTAAGCTTCGGTAAGCTTCGGTACGCTTCGACGGTGCTGAATGTTTCAAGCTATTTCTTTTCTCACTTTGTTTTTCCTTTCTTTCCATTTCTTTCGTTGTTTTATTTTCAATTGCCGAATTAATCTGTTAAGACTGCGTTATTAAAGGGACTAGGATTAAATATTTGCAATGGTGCACGTAAGGACTTTCACAATGATCTATCCGAATAGTACCGTTACAGGATAAGGCGGGGAGCGGCTACTCGTCGGACGTTGTATCGCTGTAGTCAACATGTCTAACGACGCCGATCTGTCTCGTTAATTTTCGCAACCAGTAGTAGTGTTGTTTAGGCTGTGACGGAGAACAAAAAAAAGAGGGGGTGGGTGGGGGAGGGGGAGGGAAGAAGAAAAGAAAGTGAAAATCATTCGTCCCACGTTTATGTTCTTTCGTTATTGTTTTTATTTTTGTTTCTTCCTGGTTGACGATTCGATGAACAAAAAATGAAAAGCGAAGAAAACAAGATTGCAAAAGATAAAAGTGTTGATCGAATCAAGCGTGACGATCGAGATCAGGTATTTGCGTTGCCTCGGAAAAAAAATAAACTGGACCTGTGTAAAATATTTTTTATTTCTTTTTTGTTCATTTGAACTCGCGATAGCAACAAGATATCGTCTGAATCCTTTGTTGTTGTATAACGTGTTACTTAAAAGAGAAGAAAAATAATAAATACACACGATTTACGTATCTCTGTCATGCATTTCCTCGCTGCCACCGTATCACAGGGAAACACCTTCGAAAAATCCTATTTTCTGTTCTCACGATCCTTCCATCGGAACGACTGTTTCATTTACTTGCGATAAGTACGAATCCCTGTTTGTGTATGCAGTATGAAATTGATTATTCTTGAAAGATTCTTTCGGTGTGACGCATCGATGTTACCCTCTTTCCAAGCGTCGAACTCACCGACGAAGTCTTCGCCGCACGCATTCGTCGGTACAACTCGATCGATGGAAGCGTCGACGGTAAAGACCTCGACGTCGAGTCGAACGTGTGACCCTTTTGAAAACGAATTTAGAACGTTCCCAGGTCTTCTTCCCTGAGTGTTTGATTGTTTCTTCGAACACGTACCGAAACAGATCGCTCACATCATTTTCCGATCCTGTTTCAGTGAGACGCCGGCTGTTTTGCGACCAACTGCCCCGCGAATTGTGGCGGCGCTGCAAGGACGAGCTTCTCTGTCTGAAGTGCGCGAAGAAGTACAGCGACTGGAGGAGCTTGCGGAAGCACATGAATTTTTTCTGTCAAATGGAGCCACTCTATCCTTGCCCGTTTTGCACGCACAGAGCCAGGATACCAACGTTGCTGAGATACCACGTGGCCCGCGAGCACGCTGCTCCCGTTTCGGTCGAGGAGATATTTTGATTTTCGTCGACCACTCCGCTTTCGGTGCACGATTAATATCGCTTGTTAATCTATCCCATCCCGACGGGAAGAGAATCGTCTAGGCTCCCCTCAGCAACGATCCTGTTACGGGCGGACCAACTTTATGCGCGTTGTTCTCTTAGTTAGTACGTTGTAGTTGTTGGCAGTGTCAGTCGCAATAAATACTTAGAATCTTCTGTACTTCCCACGGCTACGACAACATTTTATAAATTGTGTCCCGACGTTTCGACCGTTGCGAATGTAAAAGTTAACCATGCTCTATCGACAAGGTGCGGCGGATCGTTAGGTTAATTGTTGCCAGAAACACGGCATTCGTGCGAACAATCTTCTTTCAGATAATAAAGTATAACCTGTTAGACTAGTATCCAGTCGCCTATCGAATTTATTCTCATCCAAAGTACTGTGAAATGTAAATTAAACATCTGTTTCGTCGAAAACCGGATCAGCGTCAACTATTTCACGGCAGCTTCGCGCGATGCGAGTCGCCATCATCGCCTGCGTCACTTTTCTTCCTACTCCTTGCTCTCTCCAACAACATCTCGAACTCGATCTCCGCAGTTCACTGGTTTCCAAGACTTTTTATTTATCGTTTCGATCATCGAATCCGAATACGATGCGCCAGTCTGCCTAGTCACCGCGATTAGATTAAGCTTTCGCATCGACAACGTTGTACCGTTCTTTTTTCTTTCAGATCAATCCACCGGATGTGTACGCGGAGCGATCGCTTCTTCTTCTTCTAACTTGTACACTTTTGATTTTTAGGACCAGACTTGGGCTATCTGTTGGACGACACGCCGGACCAATCTGGCAAGCCGATCTTTATCTGTCCACGGTGCGGCAAGGGATACACCTGGAAAGCGAGTCTACAGCGTCACCTGAGCACAGGGTGCGGATTGCCGCCGATGTTCTACTGCAGAATCTGCCAGTACAGGACCAGCAGGAAAGACATTCTATTCAGGCACATGAGACACGTGCACTCGCAGTTCCCAGTTTAGCGATCTCTTCGAATTCGCCACGGACGATCGTAGAGAGACAGACTGGTCGTTGCCGAAGATTCAGAGAGAAACCTCGCGGGGACAGAAAACAAACAGAGTCGCACCGAGCTATTTCGTCGTCGAGTAGATTCCTTAAGTTATCACTTCGCACGCAAAGTGTTTTCCCCCCGTTCAGCCCTTTAGTGTACGTTGTCCCAAAAGTTGTCATGTCGGTGGTTGGCCTTATTTTCATGTGCGTTTACGTTTCGGGTATCTGTTGTTCACGATTAATAAAATGTTGTTCAAAGAATACGATTCGATTCGATTTCGTGGTACGGTGTAGAATCCGATCGAATTCCCGTCGAATGTAGATTTCGTTCCACCCGAACGATGTCCTCTCCTATCCGCGAACTCCGCTTCATCCGTTCTTCTCTCGATCTGTTTCAGATGCGTGGAACGTGCGGAACTACGGCGAGGGCTACAGCAACTCCGCCGACGTCGACGGACTGCCTCTTCCCCCAGAGCTCGATAAGTTTCGAATCGCTTGCGGGGCACAGACCATGCCCGGTCACTTGGTCGTGCTCAAACGCCACATGTGCGCCTTCTGCAAGAAGGTCTTCCCCCTGAAGAACCTGCTCAGGAAGCACATGCGCCTCGGATGCAGAATGAACCCGAAGAGCTCGCATTTCGCCTGTTTGTTCTGCCCTTACAAGAGCACTTACAAGGCGAACGTCGAGAGACACGTGCGGAACGTTCACGAGACCGGCGTGCTCAAATTCTGCTGCGACTTGTGCAATTTCCGTAGCAACTACTCGTTTTGCGTACGCAGACACATGAAGACATTCCATGGCGTCTCCGACTCGGACAAGACCAAACAGTAGAATACTCGCTTCGCTGGCTCGGTGCACGTCATACTTAGGAATCCTTGTCGTCGAGTGTCTGTTCGAAAACAAAACCAATTTTCGAGAGTCGAGTATCGTGGATACTCGATTTTCAGAGGTATCCCATATTCAGGATCTCTTCTGTTCACGTGCAGTCGATGCTCGATAAAACCACCCACCGTAATGTTTTTAACGATAATAGATTTAGAGGTTGGCTTGGATGACAAATTCATTCTGTTTAATATCTAAATGAATCTCGCTTAGCACTTGCTCAGAATGTAAAATTGTTTCTTGCCACGTATGTTCCAAATTATTCACGTCGAAACAAACTCCATCACACGTTCAATGCCACGGTGGTCACCGGTGACCAGCGCCATTGCGTTGTTTAACCTCTTAGGAACGATGCGCCACTATAGTGGTTTCCGCGGACGTCATCTTATATTACGATGCACCACTCTAATGGTTTCTGCTATTTACGCCACAATTGATATTATTAATTTTTAAAGCAAATTATTAAAGTTAAAGTGTATGCATCATATCCTTAAGAAAAACTTCATTCCAATGTGCTCGTGTAGGGAACAGCATTATCTCTCACACATTGCAATGTTGCATCGTTTACGCGTAATTCGCGGCAAATTTTGCCGTACAGAAAACAGTGCTGCGCGAAATTCAGCCGTGCCTAAGAGGTTAAGAACGATTACCGTTTCACCGATAACATCGAAGCAACCGACAGCTTTATTATACAGTAACCAACAATTCTCTTTGATAACACTGATCGCTTCTACGACAGAAATAAATAAAATTTGTCCGAAACATACAAAATTAGCTTGGCATTCAACGTGTTAAACGTTTTGCCTGAATTTCTTTACGAAATGGATCGTTGTTGGAACTGATTCAGTTGATATCCGTTTCTCGATAACTGTTTCCTTCGATCGTTTGCGATTTATAGCACAAAGTTATGGTAATTAGAGAAATAGTGTTGAATAAAAATGATTTGATAAAATCAATAACTATAATAGATAGTGCTTTGTAAAAGAGAAGATAAATCGTTTAAGAATTAATAATGGTGGTCAATAACATTTATCGTTTTTACGAGCAATGTAAATCATGTTATCGTAAAACGATAAAAATTCGAATATGCTATTAAAACTAAGAATATTGTGTTTCAGAGACTTTCAAGATAGACTTAATTTCTTATGTTTATGTTCGTGACCTGAAGTCATTTTTTATCGCTTTCAAAAGGGTAGCAGCTGTAGTTGTTAAAAGATACGCGTTTGCAGTTTAGAAAAATAAGTAAAATTAATTTAAATATATTTTTTATCTACCTCGTAAGGATCTCCTTGGAATCGAATAATTCATACGCGAATTGTTTCCTCTTGGTTCCAAAATTACAGATGTAACAAGTTTTTGTAGGTGGATAATCTGTAGAAATTTTATTATCATCACAGTTTCTTGTAAGATGAAACTTTTTATTTTTTTTTTTCCTGAGAGGACAAATCTTTGAAACATTCTGATTAATGGAGTTCTTAACAACAAAACCGACAATTCCTGAGCTATTTCGTGTTCGTTGCGTAACATGTACTATTTTTTATTCAAAGTATTTGTGCGCATAATACCTTAAACAATTTATAAAGCAAATTATCGAGAAAAATTGGCCTATTTCGATGAGATACGTAACCACATTGAGAAG
This sequence comes from Agapostemon virescens, assembly GCA_028453745.1. Lineage (NCBI taxonomy): Eukaryota > Metazoa > Arthropoda > Insecta > Hymenoptera > Halictidae > Agapostemon > Agapostemon virescens. The sequence goes on from CM052099.1 coordinate 2,037,595, forward strand.
GAAAAAACAAAGTTGGTAGCCGTTTCTGAAAAAAAACAATTTCTAGAGCCCCTAGGACAACTACTTGCCGGTAGTTGGCAGGACTTTACTTATGAAATTGTTCGAATACTTAAGTATCTACATACAGTGGTGTGAAAAATTATTCATACCCATCGATGAAATTTATACAATTTAATTGTATTGATCTTTTGATATTCTTTTGTATCAACAAGGTGTAAGGATTGAGGGTTTAACCTTAATCGCGTGTAATTATTGAAAGACTAATAAAATTAAATTGAATAAACTTTATCTTTGAGTATTTTAAGTACTTTAGCGAGCCACTGTACATGCAGAAATACGGATCCTCGAGTATTTGGGATTCCTAAGCTTTCGTAGGTGTCTTGTATCGTCAGCGGTCCCAGATGTTCAAGCGGTTGACACGCGTGTTGTACACCCGTAATGTACATATATATAAGGCGTACTTTAGTTGGAAAGTATTTAAAAATTTTGATTTTCAGGATACCGTTATATATATAATAATATTTCGGTACTTCGAATGTTTTCGAAGATGGAATCAAAAGTCACGATATTAAAAGAGAATAAACCGTGCAGAATGGATAAATTATTGTAATACTTCACAGAGGTTGTAGAGGTAGTCGTCCTAGGATTACGTATCCCCGTTGAAACGAAAAGCGCGTATCTACTCGCGTCGTCCACAGAATTTCGTGGTTCCGTAGAGAATTTCAGTATTATACCTCGTAAACACTTCACCCCGGCAAATATTGTTTCTTTCTAGTTTCATAGACGCTATAATTAGGAGTGAACAATGTTGAATTACTCTGTCTTCCGTTCGTGATCGATGTAGCAATAATACTTGTGCTTGGATATGACGCTGAAGAGGAGAAAGCCGCAGCGAGATTAACCGATTTAACTGTGTAGAACAAACTCTTAATTAACGATACATCGTTCGTGGATATTTTGTAACAGCTAATTCGAAACGTATAAACGAAATGCGTTGCAGACGCCATTGTAAACAATGTCTTACCGAGATCGATCTACGCGTTCAGGTTCTTTGTAATTCGTTCCAGAACGTAATAAAAAAATTCGATATAATTCATTAGGGTATTGCGATCGTGTTTCCTTGCATCTCGACCAGAAGATATATCTATATATACATATATTATGTATATTATATAATATATATATATATTTCGTGACTATAATGCCCACGTAAACTAACATGTCGAAGATTTTTTCAGATTTTATTCCTGGCGGCGAATGCGTCGGCAAAGAAAAGGTAATCTCTGAGCAATCAGATTGGGTAGAAGCTATACTTTGTTCATTTGTGTTATACGACGTACACGCGTGTCCAACAGAAAATACCGTGAATCGTGTTCGTTGTTGTTCCGGCTCCTATTAACCAGCTCGTTGTTGTTGTTTCAGCGTTGTTATGGCCTTACAAGACCATCTACGTATTCGATCCGACGAGCAGAAACAATCGAAGGACCGAGCAACGGCAACAGCACGATCAACAACGCGGATCGACCGATGCTCGGGAAAGGAGTTTCGTTTGCGCCGACTGCGGCAAGGCTTATGCGGTTCACAGATCGTTATGGCGGCATCGGAAGTTCGAGTGCGTGAACGCCAAGCCGAAATTGGCGTGCGAGGTTTGCCCCTACCAAACTCCACACAAATGGTGCATAGAGAACCATAAAAAGAGGCATCATAGCAATATTCAAAATTCGTAATTCACCTTCTTCGGACGATTGCTCGTGGACCATTTCCGGTGATACGTCGAGGACTCGAGGAGGTATTCTTATTTAGGAATAACACGAAAACTTTATATGGTGGATTCTCGACAAAACGCTTCGGAATCATTGTGATTCGTTTACCGAGACTTCGATATATTTTGTAATGTACGTCGAGTGCGTTACCGCTGCAACATGTTTTTACATCCTTTCGAATTGCGGTCTATCGAATGTGGAAAGAGTTTATTTCGAACATGACATCGGTCTCTGTGTTAGGGTCTATTTAAAGTTTTAGGGTATATTGTATTTAGCGCTGTAATTATCCGACTTTATAGAAATAAACTAAACAAGGAACGGATTTTCACTTCTCCAATGCAGAATGCCCCCTCGAGTTTTAGTGAAAGTACTCTTAAGAATAACAACTGTACAGGAATTCGATTTCCGCAGCGATAAACAACGTCCAACGAAAGAAGCTGTACGATTAGCCATTTTCTCATACCGATTGAAGTATTTTTATTTGCCGAAGCAACCACACAGTGATATGGGAATTTGCGTAAAAACAATATGTAGGCCAGCGTTCGAGGCGTAGCTTCTTGCTGACTTGGGAGCCTGTGATAAACGAAACCAGTTTGTGTTATCGAGCTGCAGAATTTCATACTAGATTTTTATTTATAATAAAATACCTTGTGTCGTTGTTTTTTTTTTATACGAATCAATGAGAAGTTTCCTGCGGAGCAGTTACGGTTTCCCCCTCCGATAAGTAATATTCCCACTTGCGGACTGACTGTTGGTATTCCCGATGAATGTATAATATTCCTGTCGAAATAAAACATATTTATAGCGATAGTTGTACCTCTCGTGTCAGTATTACAAAACAAACGGACGAGACCCATTGGGAAATGATATAGAACGTTTAGAAATCATGCAAAGAAGATGAGGAGAACCCCATCGTAATCTCTAAAGATTTCAAAACTAATTTTTAGTTTACAGTTGCGAAATGGCGAGTATATATACATATATATATATTCGTATACATATGTATATATACACACACGTATATTTAAAGACAGTGGCAAGATTGTATTCTAAACTCGGTGTCTTCTACCCTCGAACCTTGAACCCCAAGAATTTGTTTCTCGATCGGACTGACCGATGTAAATGTGCCAACCTAAAAACAGCTTTCTATCTCTAATCGAAAAGCGCTCACGAAGCTTCCGTGGCCGGACCGCGCTTTCGCTGATTCAAGGAGAGCCCTCCACTTTTCTCCTCTCGTTCCTCTCCTCGTTTCGCTTCTCTCTAACTTGGTCCCTCTGTTTTCAGCTTACCGGAAGATGTACATGGGCGACCAGGTTCTTGGCTACACATGTACAAAGTGCAGCAAGTTCTACAAGATGTGGAGCAACTATCTGAAGCACAAGTGCGAACCACCGCAGTTCAAGTGCCCGCTTTGTCCGTTCGCCGCGTTCAAGGCGTTCATTCTGCACGCGCACCAGGCCGAGCAACACTTCAAGGTCACCTCGTCGAACACGTGAACCCGGACACCACGGGAGCTCGCCATCCAATTGCCTTAATCCGCGTCGAAGTATCATCGTGCCTACATCTCTTCTACGTTCGACCCGAGATGTCCCTCGAAGTTGACGAAGACAGTCTGTGATCGACCGACGGGAACGCAACGAAACGAAACACGCGGTGAAAACGGTGGAATTCTTTTTCGAGCAGTGTGTCTGTAACTCACCTTCTGCCCGGACATCCGGGCTGGGATTCAGCCTATTCGCCGTTGGACAATAATCTGTATCTAATCGGAGACTCCTCAAGGCTTTTGCAGCCGGGCGTCTTATAGGTTTATATAGCCTGATGAAGCGGAGTGGATGGTTTTAGCGTAGTTGAACCGACAGAATCCAGGACTTCTCAACCGCTGGTACTCGGTGTTGTCGATGCTTCTCATAGAAAAATTAACCGGAATGATTCGCGATATTTAAATGTTCTGAAAGTGCAATGAGGAAAAATAGGAAAACGAGGTAAGCAGCTTGCTCTATTTCATTGATCCAGTATAGGACGGTAGCTATACAGTCGTACGAGAACTATACGAGCGACCTGTAGAGGAAGTGCTGAAGGTTGGGAAGCCTTGCTCTACCATACAATCTTTGTATAACCTGCTCTACTCGCTTCCTAATTCGAGTTATTTATTCCACTTTGCTTTCTTTTTCTTTTCTTTTTTCATTGGCTACCTTCGCTTTTCCTCGGTCCCGCCTACCGATTCCCTTCTAAAACCATCTGCCAAAATTTGTCAGACAATACCGAGCATTAGGGGCCTTCGTTGTTGCGTGAAACAGAAACACAATCCGAAAGAGAAAGCACCGTCTTTGTTCTACCTATGACTGTGCCAGCAACGTTCTCACAGACAAAGGGACCACTAGAGACAGAGACCCCAACGATTTAATATATTTTACCGACGGTAAGACAATCTGAAAAGCGATAGAGGTAGCAACCGACTATCCGAAGGATATCGATCAACGACTTCTTAATTTGTTCTAGCTTAAGAGGCTAAGGTTTTACTTTTTCTTCACAGTCTGACGGCGCTACCTGCGTAGCCCTCTTTCTCGTCATCTCTAATGCTCGGTATGACCTATACAGTCGTTACTGTTAAAGCTTTCGGGTGCAAGCTGTGTTCTTCTGAAGAAAAGTTGTACGGAACCGCGTTTCGAGCTTTCTCAAAGCCAACCAAAACTTTCTCGAGATGCAATGATTTTTTTTTTTTCAAGAACATGGCCTGCTCCTGGTGTTATTATCAGTCGTGACTGCAATCTTTATCTCATATAAATGTTTGTTTAGTACGATTAACGCCTTATGGATGTTAGATAGAAAAGGTGAGAAATTAATTGCGGACAGGATCGACGATACGATTCGTGAACTAGCGAACGTTTCGACTGCTAAGTTAGAGTGATACTTCCACGGTAGTTCGAGATTCGGAACCAACGGCGAACGATTTTCGAAGCTGTTCGATCCACTCGCTTCGATCCAGTCTGTTTGGTGTTTAGCACCAAAAAAATAAAAACGATAGAGTAAAAATTTGTATGGTAACCATTAGGATTTCTAATCGAATTTCGTTCGAAATTTTCGTCGAAAGGATCTCTTGAACTCGACGATTACCAGACCGGTACGGCAGAGGTGTCACTGTTTTCGAACGTCGAAACGTACGATTGGTTTTAATATCATATTTGATTTCACGACAGGCAGAAATTCGTACGTTCGATTGCTTGACCATCAATTGTACTCTTTCGTTCAGCGAATTTTGAACATACGTAGATTCTGTAGAACACAAATGTTTCTCGACTGATTAATTAACGATAATCATTACCTGTAATTAGACACTTGTGACGCCATAGGTCTCGATTATGTTCTTTAATGCTTTTCTTTTCATCGTATTCGTATTCGAGGATCGATGTGGTTTGTCGCAAAATTCGAACACCGGTTTCCATGCAGGCTGCGGTTATATTGAATCGTTGTTGCAACGAAGTCAATGTTCATGATACAATGAGAAAAATTCTGCGGTCCACAGCACATCGAAGAAATGGTATGTTTCTCTCGTGCAATTTAATTCGCGTAAAAATTCGAACAGCGTATCGGAAAATATGAATTTATTCTCCGCCTTTTCTTAACGCTTTGACTCTCCAAGTAATTTTTATTCCAAAATCGTAAAATTTCTTGACTTCGAATCGTTCCATTGTACATGGTTCACTTCGTTTCGTGGATAGAAATTTTATTACTATTTAGCGCAACATACGGAACAGAGGTTTTACCGATTGTTTAAATTTTTAATTTCTTCAAACATAGCGACGCAAAAGTTATTTTAAATAGCATTTTGGGTAATTTTTAGAGTCGGTTCGGAGGCGACGTCGGAGTGCTAAGGATTAAAGTCAATATTTATTTCAAAGATAAATTTGTCTCGACTCTCTGACAAATAAACAAACATGCTGCTTTATCATCATGTTTTATTATAAATACAGGGTAGGCACCACTTTAAGTATAATAGCTTAAAGAATTTTTCGAAAATACGTTATGGCTTCGTACATTCTCACATTATGACGAGTCAGACTGGTGGAAGAATCGCATTGTTTTAATGTAGAAAGATTTTATTTGTTGCATTAATTTTATTATTTTTTATTATTCATTCGGAACAGTATTTTATTTGTACCGAATATATGTTATAATTTGAAACACTCTTTTCTTTCTAATTTTCAATTATCTCTTGTTACCAACATATAGTACATATATAATAATTTTTCTGGTTGACGTGTATCGCTTGTCGAGAGTTTAAACGATACCGAGATCGATAACCGCAGCCTGCTGACCATTACTTCGACGAAAGCGACCAATTGAATTGTGACCGGACGAATTGTGTCCAATCAGAATATCAGTTCATAGGAACGTACGACTGATTTCACCGCTTAGATTTAAGAAGAGGCGAACGAAGAAAGGCGTCGTCGAAACTTATCTCGTAATCCCTAGTATTCTGGTAAAATGCATGTATTTTCGTAATGCCAAAAATAAAGGAAACAATGCAAAAGTATTTGCAAACGAAATTGCAGTGCCTGTTATTTCTGGGCGCGAGCGTCGGAGATCGTTCGACGATTTAAAAAAAGGAGAAGAAAGATGACTTTGGTCAGATAGAACTGTATTTACGTACTTGCTTGTTTTTCTTTTTTTTTTTTTAATTAGAAATCTCCTACGAGATTTCTGTTGGTAATAGCTCGTTTACGCAACGACGCCATCCAATGAAAAGTCAAAGATGCAGATTTTCGATGACGTTAATAACGAAGAATCAGTTTCACCTGTTTCAGAAAAGATGTATCATTGTGACGCATCTACTGTGGTAAGAGGTGAAGGAGCCGTACTTGACGCGTCGTGTGCAAGTGGACAGTTCGTTCCTCGGTTTACGAGACAATCTTACAAGCTAATCGAAATCAGGGCCAAGCACATCCGTCGATTGGACCCTGAAAGGATAACACGACGGAAAAGTTTTACTTGCGAGCATTTTTCTTCATTTCGCGTTTTCCGAAGATTTATATTTTTAAACTAACCTTCTGTGAAAGCAAAACTCAGGTTTTCCCTGTATCGATCGATTCGTGAAACGTTCTTCCAATTGACAGTAAGTCCTTGCAAGTTATACTCTCGTTTGAGTAGAAACGACTGCTATCGGAAGGTCTAATATTTCGATTAAAAAAAAAAGAAGATTTTTTTTCAAACATATACTCTACAGAAATGTGTTTCGAAAGGACGGCACGGTATTCTAAAAGAATTCAGCGTGCAGAGATCGAATTCTAGCAACACGTTCGTACACTTTTCAGAGGGAAATGTATGAGAAATTAATCATTGAGACACAATGTAGAATTACTTTTACAATTTCGTGAATCCTTAACAGCGAATGTTTAATTTCCATTTTCATGGAATGTCCCCACAAATATTCGAAATCTCGATATCATGGTTGCGAAAAGTGTGCTCGTTTCTTTGTACAAATGGATGGTGGCTACCGAATGCTCGTGCGAAACATTTTCGTATCCTCGGAGATCACTATATTTTGATTGTCACCAATAAACTGAGAGACGTCGAGGACGTTTGCAATCCTTTTCGAATATTCCGTTACCGTTCTATGTGTCTGTGTTGCGTGTGTATATACCATCGTTCGATCGAGAGGAAGAAAAATTATAATTTCGAACCATGGATTCGTTTTCTTCTATACTGTTTCAGAGGATCGCTCATGATTCACGGGGGCATCGCGATTCCCTGTGAATTTGACTCGAAGATATCGAGGATGCGACGCGGGGATAGAGAAAGAAAGAGCAAATAGTATGCTTTGCTGATGCTTTTGTGGGGCGAGAGCTTCTTGTTCGTGATTAACGCGTTTACGACGGAGTTTCGTACTTAAAGCCACCTTTCTTCCTCAAATTGCAGGTTTCCACGTGTGCTGCGAGTGCAAGAAAACGTACAGGTCGAGAATGGCGCTAAATCGACACGTACGCGAGGAGTGCGGCCGAGTGTTGTACACGTGCCCCTTCTGCCACAGTGTCATGCCCATGAAGTTCAACCTGCTGAACCATCTGAAGAAGGAGCATGGCTGCGTGGCGAAGATCTAATTCGACTGGGATCACCGCTTGCCAAACAATCTCGTTCCTCCATCAGCAAATTCATCGAAATGTCTCGACGCGTTCTTAATACAGTATAATAATACGCAGGATGATTCAGCCCAGTGCGTCGCCTATGTTGCATGTAAACTATTCGATACGTGAGAAGATTGTGGAATCTTGACTCAAGTTGCGTGACTTCAAGAGCAGCACAAAAGTAATTAGTGTTTCTCTAGTTTGATTTTCTATCGTAAAAGCTGTACTCGTTTTCTCCTTTCTAAAGGGTAAACGTTGATCTCGCGATCGAAAAGAGAATCGTGTATTGAATAGAAAACTATAGGGGTTTTCAGGATGAAAAACCATAGTTCCTGAGATATTTTCTATACGTGATTTTTAACACAAGCAATGCTCAAAATGTTATTAAATATTGAAAATAAATGTTATGGACACGCTCAAGAGTGTTTCTGGAGTTTTAGCATTGCACGCTTTAGCGGTATGATTTTCCATGATTCAAATCTTCAATGACCAAATGTCAAAATCTGCCGATGAAACGATGACGATGTCCTTGCCCGATTGTTGAACATTATTGAAATTATTGCAACGTGGGAAGAATTATGCTATGTCCGAAGAAGCAATTCGAGGTGTATCGCTTGTACTCATCGATCGAATATTAAAATATATCACTTACAATGGAGAAATACATTTTCAGCATTACTCGAATTGAAAATCATTTATAGAAAACACCTCGGTAACCGTTCTTCACCGTATACATATCACCATAGTTTTTTTTTACTCAAAATCTAATTATTTTGTTAACCACGAGGTTAAAATTTACCCTTTAAGCGGACGAAAATCCAGGTAACTTTTACACATCGATAAGAAAGTAAAATAGAAAAATATTAATTATGACACTGCGCGTTATTCTTGAAACCATACATCCTTCGTTCGAACCACTTCTTCGTAGACCAATTAGTTTACCAATAATTTCGGTGGCAGATTTAGCTGAATCGACCTGTAGATGACATGGCCGACCAGTAGTCCAAGGTGAAAAATACCACGAAAAATACGTCGAAAGCGTAGAGTGAAATTTCCACAAACAGGGTTACGTTTCCGAGAAACTCTGAGACGAAATTTTACATTGTCTCTTGCGGCGAGTGAAAATCACACGCAATGGTCAGACACGACACCTGCGGCGTGCCATCGAACATTCGAATCGGATTTTCTCGAAAATGAAATCGCCTTGCGAAGAAGTTTCGGTCAACGTTTATGGCGGATTCTTCGATAAAAAAAATACTTGTATGTTTGTTGCCAAAAATAGTTTGCCCTGCAGGTTTGTTACTCTCGAAGGAAACGCGACGCTTGTCGTTCGCGTTCCTTTCCGCTGCATGGAACGAATTTGCGATCGGAAACGTTGGTGAACGATTCGTCGTGTGGATGATCAGTGCCTGCACGAAGCAATAGGACAGATGAGAGATCAGACTTTATTTTTTCAATACTAGTCTAAAAGCCTGACCAGTGCCGTGTCTCTTGGGCGCAGTGATCGTTGTATGTGTTCATACCGTATGTATCACAGGCACGTGTTTTCGAGCAATCAACGTCAATAAAGTGAAATCGATGAACGTTATCGGTGCTAACCAATAATGCGTCTTCCTCTCGTTTCTTGTCAAGCGTTCCAAAGACAACAAATAGCATTGCCGTGTAGTACTAACGAATGCACGAGAGCCGAGGCTCCAACTAATCGCAATCCAAGTTTCTTTTCTCTTTTCTTAGAGCGATGGATAAACCGTGTTCGCCGTTTTCAAAATCCTCCTACAAAATGTAATGTCCAATTATTATACTTATGGATGTATACATACGAACATTAACAATGATTTCGGTATAAAAAAAAATTATTTGGGTTAAGCAAACTCGGTTGCAAAGAAATCGCGATTTCGTTCGTTGGGGGAGGGGAGGGGGCAGTAGTAACAGTTAGATTTGTTTTCATTCGACGAAGAAAAGTTTATCCGGTTTCTATTGTTAAACGTTATAGCATATCGAAACGAAATCTCGCGCGACGAACGTTTAGTTTCCAAGTGTAATTAAACGTTAAATTTTAAATTAGGAAATATCGAATATCAGCATGTCGAGAATTATTGTTCGATGGTGAACATCGACGTTGTCTATCGACGGTCCCATTACCGCTTTTTCAGTGACTGAAATTCCATGTGCGCGCAATGCCGTGGTCTCTGTACTTTTGTATTTACATATTGTGTTTAATCCGATGATTTATGTCGCCGAGGTACAATGTCGAGGACGAAGTAGAGCCGTACTCACCTTCGATTATTAAGATTTCACCAGAATATTCTCTCTAATGGTTTTCCACCTTCGTGGAACTTGTTTAGTCGAGCTGCCGCCTAGCCGCAGAAGTAATCTTATAATTTCCATGTATCGTACCAAACCCAGGTATCGGTGATAACGAACGAACGACCGGAGAGTCTGATCTTTATTAACTGATCTCTGTGATTTCTTTTTTCAGGTTGTCTGGCTGGAAGTCAGTTGCACACGTGCAAGGCCTGCGGGAACGTGTACATGTATTACAGCTCGTTGACCAGACATATACGGGAAGAATGCGGCCAAGCACCAAAATATCAATGTCCGTACTGTCCGAAGAAGACCAAGTTACGGTGCAACTTGTTGAAACACATGCGAAAAAAGCACGGCTGAGACGAGCTGCTCTCCGACAACCGATGAAAGATGAAAGGAAGCCAGTACCCCGATGTCGTCACTGGAAATTCGCGCGAAATCTTTACCAACTGAATCGCGACGAAACTCATTAAACTGATCGTTTATCGTCGCATCGATACGTTGGATAACATCGGTGTGAACTTCCGAAAGGGTTCTCGAACGGAGATCTCAACCCTGTTTCCGTCTTCCCTTCCAAAAAGACTTCTCTGTAAAATAGTGTACATTTTTTTCCGCAAGCATGCCCATACCGTCTTTGTAAATAAATCACTAAGAAGCTACTGATCTGTCCTGAGTGGTCGTCGGTCTTCTAATACTTGGAGTTGGTCGCTACGCCGAAACAGTTCTTCGCGGCTCTTTTCGTGGACATAACGGAGACCGGGCAATGCTTCCTATAGCGAGTATTATGGTATACATAAATTGATCGCGTTCGAGTTGGAAATCGACGCGCTTCGGAACATTGTGGAAAGCGGTCGTGTATAATATTCCGCGAGGTAGCTACTTCTTATCTGCAAAGCGTAGCTCTCTCGCGGAGAAGAGTACAAACTTTCTTGCGAGCGTCTCTCTAGTTGAACCGAGAACGAGTGTTTTGCGTCGAATCAAACGTAGAAATGATATTCTAGCTGAACAATTTCTAGTTGAAATTCATTCTAAATCAAGAAAGAAAGTAACCGATGGACCTTTTCATCGATGCCCCTTGTCCGAACATACGGTAGAGCCACCGCGCTGTCCAACAAATTTGAACTCTTCTTTTTGTGTCCCGATAGCCGCTAGGTAATATACAAACATTGGTAATTGCTCGATTATTCAGGATCACCGGTTCATCGACACGACGAACCTCGCACCACCATGCCGATTCGCTCAAGCTACGAATGGGAAGAAGTATTCTCGTGCCAATGCTACTCGAAATTTAAGGTCACCGAACAAACGGTAGTAAATGACGACGTATTTCTTCTCTACGACCCAAGCGATTCGGTACGATGGTAGGGGTTGGAGTCGACGGGGTTGATGCTTACAAGCCTACACGTTGTCCAGGCTTCAGACAATACTTACAGATTTCGCGACGTATCGTATACGTATCTAACGCTTAAATTACCGAGCACTAAACTAGATTCTACACTGCCTTATAATAATGAGAGAGTTGCGTTTATTCAAATTTCATGCAACTTGTTTGTTGATAAGCGTTTTAATGAAAAAGTACATTTCAAAAGTTTTCGTGGAAACATTCTAATAATTTCAATAACTGTGAAAGAAAAAGTCGGTAAGAAGTAATTTCAATTCGTCTTTTAGTTCTAACGTCGAAACCGTTTTTCTCTATCACTTTCATTATCATTTTTAAATTATTTATTTTCCAAACAAAAGACGCATCATCAACATTGGGAATTTTTTGTACTTTAACTGTAATCGATATATTAGGTAAATCGGAAAGTTCCGTCCGTTTTTTTACAAAAAGTAAAGCTTTATTCATGAAAGAAAATGAAAAAGTACGTTAATCAAAATATTGTCCATCGTTAGTGATGACTTTTTCCCATCTTTCGGACAGCAAGCGAATTCCGCGTCGAAAGAATGATTCATCTTTGGAGGTTATCCAGGTGGAGATCCATTTTTCGAGATCTTCGTACGAATTAAATCGTTCTTCAGCAAGTGCGTGTGCCATTGACCGAAACAAGTGGTAGTCAGATGGGGCACAGTCTGGTGAATAAGCCGCATGTGGTAGCACTTCCCAGCGAAGTGTTTCTATCGTTTCCTTGACAATTTTTGAGTCGTGAGGCCGAGCATTGTCATGCAGCAAAATAACCTTACGCTGTCTCGTTTCATATTGTGGTCGTTTTTCGTGCAATGCTCGACTCAAACGGATAATTTGTTGTCGGTAGAGATCTCCTGTGACTGTTTGACCAGTTTTTAGCAGTTCATAGTATACCACACCTTCCTGATCCCACCAAATGCAGAGTAAAGCCTTTTTTCCGTGGATATTCCGCTTTGGCGTCGATGTTGAGGGTTGGCCAGGATCACAAATGGTTTTTCGACGTTTAGGATTGTCAAAATAAATCCATTTTTCATCCCCAGTGATGAGACGATGGAGAAACCCCTTTCTTTGTTGCCTAGCAAGCAAAATTTCGCAGATGGTTTTCCGCCTTTCAATGTCTCTTGGCTTGAGTTCATATGGGACCCACTTTCCTTCCTTGTAGACCTTCCCTAAGGCTTTTAAACGGTCGGAAATGACAGATTGAGCACAATTTAACGCTTCTGCAATTTGTTTTTGCGTTTGACATGGATCTTCATCCACCAATGTCTGCAATTCTTCGTCTTCGAATACTCGTGGCCGTCCAGAACGATCTTTGTCCTCCAAAGAAAAATCACCATTTTTAAAACGTCGAAGCCACTCTCTACATGTTTTATCGGAAACAGCATTATCGCCATAAACGTCTACAATCATTCGATGAGCTTCAGCCGTCGTTTTCTTCCAATTGAAACAAAAGACTAACACTTCGCGCAAATGACACTTATTCGGGTCAAATTCCGACATCTTCAATGTAGAAAAAAACGAAGTTATTGATGCAAGCGTGTTGTGTACTGAGTTTTATTAACAGATGTTCAAACTAAAAAGTTAGCCTTACTTTAGAGGTTATAGTTACCCACAGTTCGAGCTACGACTACTCGACGCTAGATGGACAGAACTTTCCGATTGACCTAATACAAATGTTTTTTATAGATTTTCCTAAGTTCAACGTTTCATTTTTTATTCTTTTTTTTTACAAAATTATAGACAATTAACCCGTTGCCATACCATTTTCTTTTTGCGGCTATAGTTGTTGTATCGTCTTCGTCACCAAAAAGCGTTACAAAAGAGGTAAGAAAATTTAGATTTTTCATACAGTTATATTTAGTTCAGTGTTTGAATATCAATGGTGAAAGAGTGAAATTTGATTTCGTTTAAGACAAAAGGCAAAACATTTATATTTGTTAGATTGAATGAGTTTAAAATCTTGAACACGAGCCTGACTCGTTGTAATATGGCAAAGGGTTAACCGTGAAATGTCTAACTCTCGCGAGCGATGAAGCGTTTGTCTTTTGTGCAGACACGATCAAGAAAAGTTGCAACACAGATTTCATTTTCAATGGAGAAACTGGAATAGTTCTACATCACCGATCATTCTTAATCTGAAAGATCGCTTCATACTATAAGTGGGAATTACATACGATATGTGATAATTAATCTGATATATGTTACAATATTGAGTTTGTCTTTGTATTTAGTTTAAGAATATGGTAAAAAGATAATATACTTCTCCTTGAAAGACATATCTTTATTAAGTTATTAAAAATAACTCAAATAATGTGATGATCAATTTTGTCAATTAATCTTATCAACTAATCGTTATATAATTTGAGATACATATGCCAAATATATTGTAGCGTTTAACCCCTTGACGTATTATGAGTCAGACTCGCGATGAAGATTTTGAACAAAGTCTAACAAATATATAATAAAATTATAGAGATGCCTTTCTTTTTTGATGAAATCAAGATTTATTCTTTTGTAAACAACATTTAAGCATTGATATAAATGTAGTCGTATAAAAAATATAAATTTTCTTTTCTCTTCTGTAACATTTTCGGTGACGAAGATATTATTATACAATATCTGTAGAGCCAATGAAAATGATATGGCAAGGGGTTATTAACGCTTTATAACGACGATGTTTTATTCCCTTTGAAAACAGTTTATCGATAACAGCATACGCATTCATAGAATTCACGCATACATAGAATTCTTTATACCAAGGGTTGAAAACAATTATTGAAAACCGAAAAGATCTCATAACCATTATATCGATTTTGGCTTACATCAGTTTCGTCTACGGTTTTATAACTGGTATTTTTCGGTTTTATTAAAATTTCACGTAATACAAGTACATTGCATTTTCTGTAAAGATTAAATAATAGTTCGTTTATTTAAGTTTAAATTGCGTGCGGTTCGATCATATTTTTAAAATGCTATAACTTGAAATATAACCGAAAAGTGAGAATTATAGAACTAAAACCGATTTACTTTATGTAACGGTTATGAAACTTTTTTGGTTTTCCATAACCATCTCGGCCAGAATCGACATATAACAGTTTGAAACGGTTATTTTCGGAACCTTTTTAATCTCTACTTTTGACGTATCTGGAATCGATCCACTATGACTCTTTGAACAAGAAGATTCAGAGTAGTTAAATGTATTTAGGAAAAAGGGTAGTATGGTGTTTGTGATATATTATTTTGTGGTAGAATTATTAGAATATTTTATAAGGACCTTACCCTGTTCCGTGTAGAAGTATATTTCTTCGGTACGAAGCAAAATCAACGTTGTAACTTTTCTTAATTGTTTACGTAGCAGGGAGTTCGACTGTACCGTGTTTTCGTTAGTGTCTTCGAAATAAAAGCGATAATTTGAGGTGATCAATTTACTGGTATCAGAAAGAACGATTCAAGCATCATTTAAACATGTTCAATTACTTATGGTTTTATTAAAAAATTGTATCGTTCTTGCTCGGAATCTACAATCTCTCGGACTCTAGAATCTACAATGGTCAAATTAAATTAACTTTCTAATGCAAAAGGCATTCAGCTATTAGTTCCAAGTATACAGAGAAGAAATATAATAGCCTCGTTCAAACGATTATTAAAAAACTAGGAAAAGTGGTGAAAAGGCATCTATTTGTTTGTTACAAGTTAATCATGTTAACCATCTTCAAATGTGATAAATAATCTGAAAAGAAATATTTCTTTGTCCGTGCGGCGCATTATCGGAAATTTTACAATTATGTTTCTACGACAACTTACTTTTGGTCGTCACCGAGCAAAGAAAATTCTTAAAGTTGCAAATTAGACTTTTGTTTTCACGAACGTCGAAACCCATCGAAATTTGCAAGAATCGTATATCAATTACCGAAACGCACGCAATGAAACAAGTTGATATTTTGTTGAATAAGCTAGGTGTACCTAAGCTAGGTCGCCGATTGCGATTCAGGGTGACGCGTATTCTACAAATTGTTGATCGATCAGTGAAACGCACATCGCACACGTTCTCGTTCTCGTTCGCGATAATCCTCAATGTTCCGGAAACTTCCATCTCCTCGAGCATATCCGCCTTGCACTCGAAACATACACATAAAACGCCGCGGAGTTTTGGTTTAGCGATAAGGTAAAGGTTGAACACAATGCACCGGACAAGAGAGTAACACTCGCCTGCACAATACCCAATCCCATGACTGACAGAACAAACGTATTTCTTTTTCAGAATGGAACACCTGCTTGGCCTGTTCGAAGTCGTATAAATGGCGGAAGTCTTTGCATCGACATGTCAGGGAGAGTCCGGAATGTTGGCCGATTCTACTAACGTCCGGCAGCGACGAGTTCATCCGACAGATTCACTACAAAATGCTCTACAACGTGAACAATTGATCCGCGCGACGTGTCTTGTTATTTAGGATATCTTTTTATAGAAATAAATGTTATTCTATTCTGATACAAGAGACTAATGTATTCGACAAAAGAGGGACAAAAAAGCGACGGAGTTTCGAATCCCTTTTTCAGGTTGCTCTCGTGAATGTAATTGCCCGTTTGAATTTGATCCGAACCAGTGACAGGTCAGTTCGGTTATCGTGTTTCGTCCAGTGAATATGGTGTTCGATACTCGATCGATCGATAATCAACCGTTTTCTAATTACCACTTCCTTTCTCGACACGCAAACATAGAACTTTGATTGATTATGTCACGCTGCTGTGCCTCGAGCATCTTTCTCATTTTCTTTCTCTTCCTGGTCATCTCCCGTCTAAAGTTAAGTCGCACCGTCTCGTTTCCGTTGATCCTAGACACCGTCGCTGACCGTACGATTTTTCGCAGATCTCCGGCTACATGATTTGGCCAGGACGTCGGGCAAGCCTCGGAGAATGTATCCGTGCGTCAAGTGCCAGAAGATCTACTCGAACTCGTCCTCGCTCTACCGCCACCTGAAGCTCGAGTGCGGCATACTGCCGCAATTCCATTGTCCATACTGTCGCTTCAGCTCGAAACGGAAGTTCAATCTGGACTCGCACGTCGCCCACAAGCACCGCAAGCTGCTGCAATGTTACATAAACAAATAGAACCGCGCCGCGACATCCTGTCGCCGCTCAAATCGAAATACTCACGTAAATACTCGTCGCGAGATAGCCTCCGAAAGGCTAGGATGAAGCATAGACCGATGGTATCGCGTTCTAGCGTGTGTCGTTTCCGTGTCCGCTTCGTCGCCGTGAATTCGTTACAATCGAAAATCAGGATAAACAATGATCTCAATAACTTATCGAGGACCCGAGATGCAATGTGTAACGAAGCGGAATATATTATATATATTGTAACGCACGGTGGAGACACGTCGACGATCGAAAAATACTTGTGTAGATCGTTAAGAAAGACACTGGCCGTTTTCTAAACCGCGAATAGGAATAATAACGCTGTATTTTATCGATTCGAATGATTTGCGCGTACCTATTTCTGCTAGAGCGAACGAATATTTCAATAGCCAGCGAACAACGAATATAGCGTGTAAACTGGCGAGCCAAATGATTATTCGTTTCGTTATCTTTTAATCGAGACGAGTTTTCTATGATTTTCTATAGGTCCGCGGATCCGTCGTCTTGGTTACCATTCTGGTACCGCTACCGATAGAAACTCACGAAAATAGTTCCGAAGGAATTATGACGGAGGGGGTAAGCATTTTAATCGTCGGTACACAATGATAATGTAATCGGTACGAATAAAGAAGCATTCGTATCTTTCTCTCGTCATAATCGATCCCTATGATTCTGGAGCGTATGATTTGTATTGTAATCGTACGCCAGTGGTTCGTTTATTACGCAGGCGAAACGGTCTTGTGATCCGGAATCGGTAATTCGGAAAATGTCTTTTCCGAGGCACAGATTAAATTCGACGTTTTTGTTTCAGGATTTCATACGTCGCGGCCATTTCGAAGGGTTACGTGTGTATCGAGCGATAGTTACGAGAAGTCCCTCTAAAATTTCACATTTGGCGCGTGTGTGTCTATTAAGAAAAAAGTTCTATCAGTCTCGTTTTGCCAAAGAGTATTTACCGGATGAATAGTCTGCGATGAAATCGTCTCCGCGAGCATTTTTACCATTTCTACATTTATAGATGATTATCGATGATTGAACTCAGCTTGAGAACGAGACGAAACATTTTTGAGTCCACCACTGTTAATCGGATTTACCTGCGAGCTGTACAAAAATTGACATAAATATACAAACACTTGTGTATAATATACAGTCGAATTCTTCGATTTTCTATTATAGTACTTGTACATTCATCCATCTTTCTGAATGTCTACGAAGCAACAAGCTCATCCTACGATCATCACCGAAGCATCCTGTTTGGTTACTTTGTTTGGAGGGTTGGAAATTGGCATCCTTTTTTTTCATCTTCGACCGGTGCCAGGGAAGATGAAAAGACCACCGAATGCGACTTCCGGTCAAAGAAGTCGAAAGAAACTAGTCTATGTTTCGCCGAACGTTTAGCGATATCGTCTTTCCATCTTTTCTCGTAACTCGGACAACCTCACGCCTCTTCACGTAAACCACGGCAAAATTTTACCCTGGGCGCACCTATCTCTCGGAGCTATTGGCTGATACGTTATGTGTTGGGTTGGTTACGGGTTTAATCACACTGATCTCTCTCGCCAGTCGCGTAACAACCATGCAACCGTGCGTCGATCGGAGTTACACCTATCCCGTGCCTTTTTCCCGTTCTCCGCGCGTATTCTTCCCACCGTACACGGTGTGTCCCGTTACCACATTCTTACGTTTTCCCCCTTCACACTACAGTTCTTCTTTTTAGTTTCGTTTTAATTAAATAACCTGTTGCCTCGCTCTCGCGTCTCGCTTGGCGCCGGGACCTGTTGCAGGGATGGTCGCGTTACTGTCGTTGTTGCGGTCCGATTACAAGCAACACCAGATGGTGAAGAAGAGCGTCCGGTCGGGGATGGTGACCGGGACGAGAGGCAACGTGGTCGTGGCCGGTCGACGGGTCAGCAGCAACGCCGGCGATAGCAACAGCTACGACAGCGGCACCGACAACAACAATCCTCGCACCGGATCCACTCGCGAGGTCGTGTTCCCCGATTCGTTCGAGGTGTTGCCGCAGCCGCGCGACCTCAGCGTCGTCTATATGGGGGTGCCGCACGAGCAACAGCGAAAGTTCAGGTGTCGTTTCTGCGGGAAAGGTTACCGATGGAAAAGTACGATGCGCCGCCACGAAATGGTCGAGTGCGGCGGCAAACCGCCCGCTTTTCAATGCCCCGAGTGCCCTTACAAGGCCAGGCAAAGAGGCAACCTGACCGTGCATTACAAGCGACACCACCAGAAGATCGGCTACGACGAGGGCGCCTAACACGTTTCCTTCCGTCGCATGTCTTCCACTGTTGGCACGATCGTCCTGGAAACCCACGCGATAAGTTTCATCAATTCTTTCTCATTCTTTTCAATCGGTTCCGTGGTGTTTGCCAGCGCAGATTCTCTTTTCGGTTCGATCGCTCGACAAGCTTTCAGAGATGGAGAGTATTTTCTAGAAAATACATAAAACACGATTCGAATCGTTTTCGAATCGTTCCAATGATATTCGGAGTTTACGGTTCAGAGCACCAACATGGGTTCCGTACATCAAGCTTGAGCATTTTTATCTTTCCAACGTAAACTAGCTTTCGCGCATTCGTTTTAAAGCTATACATATTGTTTCCTTTCTCATCGATATATACTTAGAGCGTGAAGCGAAATCGCATATCATGTTTCGATCTGAAACAACTTCGTTAAATTTGTAAGGCAAGGGTTTTCGGGGTATTTTCGTTTCCGAAATCGTTCATTTTCTTTACTGATATTTCGGAACTTTTTGCATCATGATCTTGTACGTGCGTTGACAGGCGTTTGGAATATACGAGGTATTTTTCTAATTGAAAATAATCAAAATTAAAGTATTGCTATGATATCCCGATTTCGACGATCGAAAACAAAGATACGAGGAAGTTTTATCGATTGGTATAAACGTGGCTGTGGTTTCGATCCAGATTAAATATTAAAAGACTCGATTATATACATACCGATGCGGAATAACGACCTGAAATGGCTAACTTCTATAATATTTTACCGCTTTTAGCGTGGAAAAAACTAACGGAAAGAATTCCCACAAAACTTCGTGTCGATTGATCGCTCAGAACTTAAAATACTTTTCTAGAACTAAAAAACTTTTCTTTAAAAAAAAACGAGAAGAAAATTGACTTATTGAAAATGGAAAACCGAATATCCCCGTGTACGAATGACTAATTCACGCTTTAAATTACCATATCTCAAACATGAAAATACGCTTTTGTTCTGCAAGTACAGATTTAAAAAAGTTTTAAAAGTTTGTTAAATACTTCTTTTTGTTGAAACGTTTATTCAATAATGACGAATGCCTTTTTTGTTAAATAAAAAAGATTTGAACGGATGCAGTGGGATTTACATAGTTGGCGTATGTAATAAATAGAAATGCCGAGGGCGACGATGTCTATTCTTTTATTTAATTTTCTTCTTTCAAGTTTGAGTACGGTGCATCGAAAGATGCGCGAATAGTATTTTTACATAGAAAACAGGCGTGTTATGTATCGAGGGGCTAGATTTTAGAAAATTTATTCTCCATTCTTGCGATGTAGTTGAAGTATATTTATATGAAAGTTTGGGCAGTCTGACGCGTCTCAATTTGTCAACTAAGAATTAAATTACAATGCAGACTGTTCGGACGAAATGTTTGGCGTCCCGCGCAGCACGAAAGGTATTACATTTTTTAATCATAGAAATGTACTATAAATCGGGATCAATCGTTGTACATAACAAATAGGCCTAGGTGTTAAAAAGTGTTCAAAAAGTTGTTTGTTCGGACGCCTTTTAGCGATTTAGAAACATAAACGTTCGTATTCAACATCGTTACGAACTACTGTAAGAATAACTATACGGTTAGTGTAATTTTCGTTTTCTCGAGTTTATTACCTCAATATAAGAATTCATTGTGGTATTTCGGTTCTACGTGTACATATTCTCAATCTGACTACTTTTAATCAAAGGTATTCTTTTTCTTTGCTTTTGTATTCCGTAGGAATTGTTTGTTAGGTGAGCGCGATATTATTTTATTTTTAATATTTCGAATGAACTTTATCGTATTCTATTCGTGATTCGAGTACGCGTGCGTTCTTTCGATTCGAGCCCGTTCGAACAGCTCTGTTTCTATGACGATCGTACCACGAACAAATAAACAAACATTCCAACGAAGCACGAATGATCGCACTATTTATTCGAGTCTCAGGATTATTATCGACTTAACCGCAAGTGCAAAAGAGCAAATTTAAACGTACATTGCAGATGGGAGCATTCTCGCTGTCCCCTTGTATCGACGTCGTAACAAAATTGACGATTGTGTTACCATTTCTGCAAATTTTTTTTACCGTAGAGTTTACCTATATTTTCTAGTACTTTTATATCGTAGGTATTTTTTTTTTATTTGTTAGATGCTACGCCATTTTTCTATCTTGAAACGTCACAAAGTGCACACGATACATAGAACTGAGAAGGTAGTTGCGAAATTACTGATCATTCCGAGCGCAATAATTGTATTGCGGAAATTTTTGCATTTGTCGCATTTCCAAAGCAAAACGTTCGATAAAACAAAGACTTGAATTCATAGTAGATAATATACTATTTGCATCGTCGCGTGTACGATAAAATTCCTATTGCGAGAAATAAGATTCTGTCCAATTACTTGTTTTCGTACATCGATGCCGGAGTGTTTTCATTTGCATAAATTGTCCGTAGTTTAATAATAATGATAAGGGTAATTAAAAGTGCCTAGTTCTGGGAAGAGAACACGTAAATAAATCTAGAATGTATATCGCTGGTGATTTTTATGGAATAATCTCCAGAGTATCGGTTACCTGAGAGCACCTTATAGACTTACTGCATAGACAATAAATAATAATAATACGATCTTCCAACCGTTACATCATCAAAGAATCGCGGGGCAAACGATCGGATTGGCCATCTATTCTTTGTACGTTCGCACGGCTGATCCTTGCATGACATGTATTTCGATACTTGTATTTAACGAAGACGTTCAATATACATATAATAGTTCTGTATTTCTCACGGCACTGAACTTGATATGCAATCGTAGCGATGTATGGTTATCGATCGCGTCGTAATCGCCCAGCATCGGGAATACTTAAGAAACAGTACCGATTCTGTAATGATTTTTGTGACGTTATCGCGCAAGGTAACGAGTCGCCGATTTAGATAGAAGAATTTGTCGCGGTCGACGAACAATCTTTGTACGATTGATCGTTGACGTTAGAATTGTCAAGAATCAATCGTGTCCTTAACACTAAAACTACCAGAAACGGGCCAACGTGACTCCGTATGTCGTATTTTTTTATCTTACAATTGATCGATCATTGGACAAATTAACATATTTGTATATAAATCGTGTAAAACTCGAAAAGTGCGTTGAAATACGAAATCGCACGTGTACGTCTTTCGAACTGTTCGGTACTTCTAGCGCTAAGGGAATTTACAAACACGGTGGAACTTGACTCGCTCGAACGCGCAAAAGAGCCGATCTCTGATGATCAACAAGTTTTAACGCATTCGCGAAATTTAATGGAAACTCACTAGCGTTTCCGAGATTATTGGCCGAAGAATTGAAAAACATTCCAGAATTTTACCGAGATCGACTTGTTTGTCGTTCCGCGTAGAATCATTTTCTTAGTATGATAAGGAACAAACGTTTTTCCATTATTTTTTTTTTATATGAACATTTATACGCACACAAAGAAAGTGAGAGAGGAATCGTATATGCATAGAAGGAGAAGAGAAAGGGACCTCGTCGAGGGGTTTTAACCTCCCCCCGATTTGGCGTGTCCGGTATTTTTGATATCAGTATTTGCGGATACTCGCGTCGACCTGCCTGCAAACGTAGGATATACTCGTTACATCGTATCCCTGGTACCTCACTGGTTGTCAATCTCGTGTTACCGAACCTTTATCGTTTGATATTTTTAAGTGAACATAAGATTCTCTCTGATCATCGTCTCTCACGTTCCGTCACCGCTGAAGCGACCAGCGATATTGGCGATGAGAGATCGGAAATCGCTATCTTCTCCATCCTTCCACCCCCACCCCACCCCTCGAATACTCGTTCCGGTATTTAGCACTTCGAACTCTCTTTTTGGAAAGGTTTACCAAGCGAATTATGGATTATCTATCATCATTATTATTAGCGATTATTATTATTATTATTATTATTATTATTATTATTATTATTACTATTATTAACATTATTATTATTATTATTATTATTAATAAAAAGACAATCTTTGTTGCGGGTTATTTTCTAAAGATCGTGCGAGTTATTCTATTTATCCCACGTCTCCTTTTTTAATACGAGCTTTATCGCATTAACAATGAAACAAATTATAGAAAAAGGGAAAAGAGAAACCAAAAGATTAAATGAAAAAAAAGCACACACACACACAGCCGTCCGGACAGTACAAGGGAACGTGTATGGTACACACTGGTATGAGAAAAGATTTCTTGGTTCGAGGAACATTCTGTTAACCGAAGATTTCTGTTTTCAGCATGTTGGTACCGGCTGCCGGTGAGTTTGGAGACGTTTCCGTGCGACACCTGTGGCAGACAATACCGGAGGATCATTTCGTTGCAACGGCACAAGAGGCTCGAGTGTGGTAAAGAGGCGCAATTCGAGTGTGTCCTGTGCCACGCGAAATTTAAGCACAAACACAGCCTGTTGAGGCATTATAATGTTCACGCGGCGGATGCGAAGTCTTCGAAATTCGTTAGGGAGGAGAGGTCCGCCTGACAGGCGACGACGTTGGAGACTTCAACGCCGGGGGAGGGAAGTTGTTGCGCTTGAAGGCAGGCTGCGCCGAAGATTTCGATGCTTCGAGGAAGAAAGCTCCGTGCAACGCCATTGACTTTAATGCTGGGACGAGAAAGCTGGTCGGTTGAGTGTGACCGTTGTAAACTTCAGTGCCAAAATTCGATCAACGAATCCAATCGGCAACATTGGAAACTAACCGAGCGAGGTTCACGTACGAAAGAACATATCGGAACGATATTCGCCGATTTTGATAAAAGTTTTGATAAAAGCTGTTCTTATGGAAATTTTAGACGCATATTTCCTTTTGTCGGTTATCGTCCCTGCGAAAGGAATGAAAATGTATCGTCGATTTAGTTTCGCATGGTTAGAGCTGAAATGATCTTGTATTTTTTAATAATAACCCAGACCAATCGCATAAATAGATTCCAGAAAATTCCGTTTCTGCAAACGAAGAAACATATCTGTCGCATATTTTTGTAAGAACTATCCTCGACGAAGCTTTTAATTAAAATCTACAGATGTCGCGTCAACGTATTATCTTCTTGTATGGTGCAGAATCAGATGTGCTTCTTTTAGACATTCAATTTCGGAAGCTGATCTATTTTTTATTTTGTTAAACACATTTTGAATGGTTATCGCTATGAAAAGAAACTACTGTACACAGTTGGAAGCAATAGTGGAAATTTTAACGCTGGAATAAGAAAGACCATTTGTGTAAATGTGATGATGTGGGAACTTTTAATGTTGAGAGAGGAAAGCACGTGCTACGTAAATACACTTACATCTGTACATAAAATCTTATTAAGTGGACTTGTAAGTACGAGAGTTCTGTCGGCTTTTAGCGATGGAACGGAACGATTATTATTAATACTTTTCTTTATCATTCGCGTCTTCGTATAGAGCGACGCATCTAAAACGGGCCATCCGAATAACTCGGTTACCTTTGGTGACGGAAAACAATGTGTCTGATGAAACTTGCTTAATTTCAAGAGTGGATATTAAGTTAATTAATTAATTAATGTATAAAACAACTACTATCACGGAATTAATTGATTAATTAATTAAACTAAAACTTTTCTACGTGCTTTTCTATGTTTTTTATGTGCTATCTCTAGTAAAGCGTTTTAAGACTCGTACAATGACCTGCGACGACTCAAATTCGTTCAAGGTCGCTGAATCTCAACCGTGATAATAAATATCTAGGTTTGGTACCCGATCGAACACATTGGTAATTTACATACCTAACGATACACTGCTGACGTTGTGACAAGGATAACATACGGTATGTTGAATTTCGTTTGGATCGATCGCGGAGCAAGCTTATCGTTGTACGCGACTTCGTACCTTCATACCGTACCGCTTGTGACTTCCTATCCGAGCGATCCGACGACCTTCAATCCTCCTGTGTGAATTTTCATAATAATCTGTGTCTAATAGGCTGGACACCCGTATCAATGGAACTCCGCGGATCATCGTATGTGGAGTGGAACATTTTTCAGCACTTGTGGCGAAATTTCTTTTAAGACCTTTACGAGATTACAGGAGCGATGCGAGAGTCGCGGAAATGTTCGACATGTTCCTCAAAGTAAATTTTCTCGATCGCAGTTGAGCTTCAACGATCTTGAACGACCTTGAATCGTGGATCACAGCGTGCATCTTAAAAAATCCTTAAAAAGAACGGCGTTGACCTTCGTATGTTCTTTACGCGTCTTCCTACAGAAAAACTGTCGATGGTCACCGATGACTCGATCACCGTCGCGTTGCTTAAGAATAATTATCACCAAATTAATAGCATCGAACATCGTTTTATCACTGCTGCAATTAATCAGATTGTAGTGCGAGATGAGAAGATTATTATCCAGTAATTAGCAATTCTCTTTATAAGATAAATAAACCTTGTTCGAAGCATACAAAATCCGCTCGCCACTCGATGCGTTAACATGGAGTTATGTCACTCTTAAAACTAAGCGAATTTCGTCTGACACATTGTCTTCTAGCAGCAACGGTAACCAAGCTTCTCGGGTGGCTTATTTCACAGGCCTCGCCTTCTATATTCTTTATTCAATTTGTTGCACGGTAATTGATATTTTCGTTGACCTGAGGTTGTATGTTCTAGTGAAAATGTTTTTCTTTTTGTACTTTTCTCTTATTTGAAATCGATGAATATGAACGAAATTTAAATTGAATGGAGAATACATCGATACCTATATAGAAAGAAAAGGTATTAAAAATAGTCATATATTTGTCATATTACTGAAAATGAGCAGAATTTTTATTTTTACTTGGTAGGAAGGTGCCAAAATTTTCGATTTTATTGTCTATGATTTTTATGCTTCTCGTGTTATCGAGCTGTTGCTAAATTACGACCGAGTCTTACCGACTGAACGTAAAGGAAAATCACGGAATATCGAATGTTATCGATTATAGGAATTTGTCTATCGATGTTTGCAAAGAAATTGAGTATTCCCGAAGAAATGCCGAATGTCAACAACGATCCAAGAAACGATTATCGCGACGCTTAGAAATCTATTAATTTCTGCTATATCTTCGTTAATATTGTACAATGCGGTGTGTTTTGACGATTTCGTATCCATTGCGAATAACAAGTCGTAACTGTCTTTTCTCACGATTTTATCTTTCAAGTTATTCGTTTGAATAATTAATGCGTATTGTTACGAAGAATAAAAATTATATTTCCCACAATACTTCCTATTTATTGCATGCGACGTACGTTCTACAGTTTTACGCGTTTAAGGTCTAATACGTTTTTCCTTCGTTTCGTTATGTCCGATGAAGATACAAACTGAAACTTTGTTATTGTACACGATATATGAAATAATTTCGTTCAACAGTTATCAGCAACGGAGACACAGCGAAATGTCTAGATAAGGCCAGGTAATACACGAGAGTTCAATATTGTATGAATGTACAGTCCGCTATTTTATAATATCTCGGAAGATTGTAACGCTGATGTGTGGTCAGACGAAGCACATCCACTACCGGAACACTCTCTTTATCGTTTCTTTTCTTTTCAGGTTACTGGGTACAGCTGCAACCGCACGCGTGGGACATGCCGAGCACTCAGCAACCGGAAATGACGGAGAACCGATACTTTTTCGAGCCAGTTCAAACAACGCATGGCCAGTTGACTTACAAATGTCCGAATTGCGGTCGCCATTACATGCGGAAGTCATGCCTGAGACGTCACCTACGCGTCGAGTGCGGCAAAGCACCGAAATATCAGTGCAATATTTGTCAGGGCTGGTTCAAGTACAAGCATAACTTGGTGGCACATATGAAGCTTCACTTCGAGGAGCCGAAACATCATTGCGATCTTTGTTTAAAGAAATTCTACAGGCGGGACAAACTGGTGAAGCATCAAAAGAAGCTGCATAAGATCTTTCCTCTTACGTGATTCACGATATACGAGATCCCGTCGAGCAACAGTGTTTAACATTCTGTTACGACTTAGCCGATGTCGATCACGATATTACGACTGTCGATTGTATTCTGTGCGATGACCAGAAAAAATGTAAAACATTTTTTATACACCAGATTGTTGCGATCATCCATCGCATTTCCGGGAATATTTTACGCATACGTCCTTTTCGTAAGCTCCTTGATATGTGACCGTTCGTTTCGTCAAGCTGTCATTTACTTTACGAATTTGGCGAAAAGTTCTTTATCATGCTTCCATGACGACAATACTGTATCTTGTATAAAAGTCTGAAGGTATTAAAAGCTATATCGTTGTAAAATTAGTTCGAAATCTTTGTGAAAAATAATCTTTAACGATATTGAACGGGTGTACGGTGAGCCGCGAAAGTATACGAACGTTCTTTAAATCGGAATAACTTTTTTAAAATTCCATCCAAACGTCTAGACACTTTCTTTTTAGCAGTTAGAAGCATCCATTTATTGAATGACGTGCAAAAACGATTTTGAAAAAATTCTCAATAGATAGGAATTATAAGAAAAACTGGAAAAAGCATTTTTTACAACATTTTTAAAATATACGTCTATTAGATCTATATTAGTTACAGAAAAATTTGTAGATTTTAAACAGAAACTGATCAAATGTTGTGAAAGATTGCGATTTTCTCTATTTTCAATCGTTAGTAGCACGCGTGTGCATCGATCGATATAAATGAAAGTTTCAGTATTTGTAAAACTAAAATAGATCTCTACGACGCGCATTTTAAATTTTCATTGCGCGTTCAAATAAAAAAGTTTTACAAAATGTTTTTATACTTTTTCATCCGATGCTTATCAGTTGTGGTTTCATCAAAATCTACTTTTACACATCATGCAGTGAATCGGTGATTCTAATTATTCAAAAAGTCGAATCGCTTGATCCGATTTCAAAAGAAGCTTCGCTTTCGTGGCTCACCTTGGGTCGATGTGCTTTTTCAACTTTTTTAGGTACTCTGCGTTGTTCGTATGGAAAGAAGACGCAGATAATCGATAATCGCTTATTCCTTCAACGTTCGACACGCTGTAGGTTACTGGTTTATAATACTGGGACGGTAGTTCATCCATATTTGATGTTTTTCAGGTGGTTTTCCGGAAATTTTGGATACAAGATGTATATCACGAAAGCGTGGAGAATCGTAAATTACGGTTACCGTTGAGGAGGATCGTTTCGCGCATTTGACAACGTCGCGGGGCAAATCCAAGAACGAAAGTGAATGAGAAACAGCTGTACAACGATGGAAGTTCAAGAGATGATATTTGTACTACCCTAAAGCGACAGAATCACACTGGCGAAAAGTAAATTCAAAAGCCGATGAAAAGCCAGCGATTCCATTCAGTGTTTCATTTACTTACCCCCATAATCTTTTTCTGTATCATTTCTTTCGAATTACTTGAATGATTGTGAAGCGTAAACGTAGGTCGCAGGTGCTCGCCAAGCAGGTACGTTCCTTTCCAACAAAGTCGTTAATAGAGGTCACGCACTATTACTTCTATCGAATAAAATTATCATTATACACAGCGTTCGCATTAAAAAGAAAAAAACTATGATATCGCAAAATCGTAAAGTGAGTTTTTCCTCACCGTGGTCGAGTATCGCACAATGCCCAAGATCTAAAATTATTGTCACATCACCGCTAACATGTTAGTCGATATTACCAAAATCCTTTCCAACCCATGACGACCTGAAACTTCTAAAATCAATCTGTTCTAATCGTATCATCGATTGGCAATCGCGAACAATGCCAGCATCGCACGTACACCGACAACCATGAGACTTGTCCATCCTATCAACGATTCGCGAATCGTGCTCTAACATCCGACTGGTAGGATGCAATAATAATAGTAAGGTTATTCTATCGATTTGACAGGTAAATGAATTCGGTGAGTTCGCGGCAGACTGGCGAAGTTTTTATGTTTGTCGGTGTACGGTACACAAAATCAAGTGTGTGCTCAGTGAAAATGCAACAGTGGCGTCGATCTTACCCAGGGGCAAGCCTAAAGTTGTTCTTTTTTCGGGATTCCAGATGCCGCGACGGAGAACAAGATGGCAGCCGAGGAGAACGCGGATCTGCCGGTGCAAGCGTGGAAGATACAGGAGCAGGGGCTGCCGTTCGCCGAGCTGAAGATTCCGAAAGCGTACAATTACGTTGGGAAGAAGCCACCGGGACAGTTCGGATGTAGCAGATGCGGAAGATCGTACATGAGGAAGGATTCGCTCCAACGACATGTTCACTGGGAGTGCGGCAAGGAGCCACAGTTTCAATGTCCATTTTGCCCGCAGCGTTGCAAACGGAAAGCTCACTGGCTGAGGCATATTCGCCGCCAGCACATCGACAAAATGGGGGACATGGAGTCCTACTTATTGGCCTACACTCCGAAACTCGAGATCGACTGAGCAGAACATTCGTTCAAATATTATTTCGTCCTTCGCTTATACAGGATGTTTCATTTTAATCGCTTCATTTGATGATTCTTCGCTCGACGATTGTTCAAGCAAATATGCCGGATCGACATTAGTATCTTCAGAGATTTTATTAACCTCGTGTACTCGTGTTATTTATTTTACGGTTACAACCATTAGAATTTCTTTGTCGGGCGTAAGTTCCTGGAAGGAAAAGAAAATTTATATCTACTTGCATGCCTTTTTGTTCTCTAACGTGTAAAAATCGATAACAACAAAGTAGAATTTCATTTTAATTGAAGTCTTTCGAATAAATCTGACTCGTAGATCTAGATAGAACGGAATAATCTTGTGACATGTGAAAATGTTATTTTAGCGGCTTGTATGGTTCCTCGTAAGCTCCTAATGGAACCAACAATCACCGTTTCGTTGCAGGGACACGTGTTTAGCGAGTTAAAGAACAAACGATCTTAGCAATTCATCTGCAACGTCTACAGGTCCACATAGTAATAGTTACAATTCCAAGAATTTTCTTGGAAAATGTGCAACCTGTGGAGATTCAAAAGCAAATTCGACCAAAAATATTTGGTTCATCGATCACTGAAGGTTACTCGAAGGATTAAAATGATACATTTTGTATTCGAAAAGAATTCCATTCGCAGAATCAAACGATTCACGATTTTTAGATTGAAATTTAATTACATATTTCAAAATGGTACAATAGCCGAAACGTTTAACTCCATGAAATTGTTGTAACGATTGTGGTCTCGGATTTGAAAGAGGAATGGCGACGGGTAGAGGAAGGGGTGGGTAGAGTTCGATACAACGAGATTCCGAAGCGTGTGTCGTTCGAAATTACCATAACTCGATTTATTTTTTTAACGATTAGACATTATACTAAGAACATTGCGCGCGTCTTGACGAAATGATTATCGATCAATCATCGATGCGTATACGGCAGAGGGAACTCATTCAATCGAAGTATCTACAATTCTACAGTGATAGAGATACTACAAGATAGAGCTTGAGTTATCCACTGTGTCGATCATCTTTCTATGCGTTTCAATCATTGTGCGTGCGTCTTTTTTTTCATATTTTTTTTTTCTCGGTGATGTATATAGGTGTATTTATGGAAAACAACCGTACGAGAGAAATACTCATTCCAAGATATTTGCCAAATGTACAAAAGAGAATAAGGAACAACGAGTGTCATATTCCGTTCGTTAAAGACGCGTCACAATTAATCGTAAGTCTTGTTTCCCTTCGATTCAAGAGCATCGACTGATATATTTATTACTATGTACAACGAATTTACCATTTTAGAATCATGTACTACATTTGTGTTTTTTTCCTTCTATTGTAGTTACATTAGCTTTTACATTTTTCTTTCTTTTTTTCTTTTTTTTTTTTTAATGTAAGACCCAATCCGACTACTATTTTCTATCTCCTTTTTTGATGATAGGTTTCTAATCAAGTGCCTTAAACGTAGATGTAATTCGATTGCCCAGACAATAAGTGCGATTTTTCTGAAAGCTGAACGAGCTAGCCTTACTGCGTAACAAAATTAGAATAGCGGGAACATTGTCGGCGACGTTTATTTTCTATGGACGTTAGAAGCATAGTTCACTAAATGCGAGCTCTCGTTAAGACTGATCATGTCCGAACACAATCCTGCGACTAGTATTAACGTTATATCTGCGACTAATATCGTGTTTCGTACGTGTTTTAATTGAATAAATTTGTCAGAAGACGAATTGTATCAGAATGACATCCATAAAAAAAAGAAAAAAAGAAAAAGAATGAGCAAAAAAGAATGTTCATCTCACTGTCGCGCTAATTACTACCGTACATTATACACATATATATTTTTTTATTTTTGTTTTTTTTTTATTTTGGTTTTCCGGTCCGTTGAAACGAAACTTTATACCACCTGGACATCTTTTAATCAATTCCGTATCCAATTTCAGCCACGTTGAAAATGCCAATGATCGATCAATCGCTCAGCGACAGACTCGTCACGACGATTTATATAATTTTTGTTTGTTTTCTTTTAAATTTTTCCCAGCGACAAGAATTCTTCTCGGCGATTTCGCGAGAGTGTTCTTTGCCTTCAGCATTTTGCCCTCTACCACTGGATCACTTTTTCTTTCTGTCTGTCTGTCTGTCTGTCTGTCTCTCTCTCTCTGTCTCTCTCTCTGTCTCTCTCTCTCTCTCTCTCTCTCTCTCTCTCTCTCTCTCTCTCTTTCTATATATATCTCTCTCTCCCTCTCACTCTCACTCTCTCTCTCTATCTCTCTTTCTCTCTCATGTATTTGAAAAACAATAACACTTTGTACATTGTTGCGGGTACTGACGGTCGCTTCGGTGACGCTTCGTCTCGTCGAATCCCGACAGATGCAGTCGGACACTGTAAAATGCGCGAAAAGAAGCAGCGATCGTTGATAAGGATTCGTCGACAGTTTCCGCTGTATCCGTCGTCGCTCGACGAATGACGTTCGCATCGATCGCGATAAACTACTCGGTTGCGTTTCTTTCCGATTGCATTCTTTCTATTGAAAATGTTTCATTTTTGATTTTTCTTTCCTCTCGTCGACATTAGGGGAAGTAGCATGCGCACTAACTCTTCTCGAAACTTGTACATAGAAACACGACTTTTATCGCTTGCGCGTCGAAGGAAATAGATTGTCCGAATCAAGAAGAATGTTCGATCGCGCCAGAGAGCAGAGCGAAGAAAGTACAGCTAGAGAATCGATTGGTAAACTTGAGTACAGATTGATCGCGCGTTCTGTTTCCTTCGCTACGCACAGATACCGCTCCTTCTTCGTATGCGAATTTCATAGCTAGCTGCTTGGGGTTCAAAACAGTAGGGATTATAAGAAACGTGCATCACTATCTCTTTCTTTGAAAGTAATCTGTTTTAATCGCGTCGATGTTTCGAGGAAGAATCGAATTCTCCGTGCCCGACCGATCGAACAGTCGGCATCGATTCCTCCTCGACATCCATGGAAGACGCCTTTTTCAGGATCATCGCGATAGATATCTTCTGTTCCGTCTCGAGACAATCTTAAGACAATCCATGAAAGCTACTTCTCTTAAATATTGGAAGATACCTTCGTCGTGCCATTCGGGCGACTTCGACAAGCGCACACGGTACCAAACCATCAAAGTCGCCTAACGAAACTCAACAACGAATCCTTAGCATCTAAGCCTTCGTAAAGCATAAGTTCGCCTCTTGTAGTATGAAACTGAGAGATCCGGGGATCGGTACTGTCGACCCGCGTCAACGACCTAAACAAAAACAAAATGAACAGAACAAAAAAAAAATAAGATCAAAACGAACGAAACACAATCACGTCCCAGGATCTAAAAGACCGTCCGATCCTCTGTTGGTAGCGTAAAACACTTACTAATAAAGCCGTGAATCCTGTGTTCCAGCCGAGGACTTGAGCATCACCGGCCTAAAGTGGGCAGCAGCCTGGCAGAGATGGAGCGTGCCGTCGATCATGTGGCGGTCCGGCGGTGGATTGGGCAAGGGGATTGGGTCTGGCTCCTCGAACCCGGAGGGTTTCAACTGTCCCGCCTGCGGTAGGGTGTACAAGCTGAAGAGCAGCCTGAGAAACCATCAGAAGTGGGAGTGCGGCAAGGAGCCTCAATTCCAGTGTCCTCATTGCGTCTACAGGGCGAAGCAGAAGATGCATATCGCGCGGCACATGGAACGAATGCACAAAGAGAAGATCTACAAGCAGGAGCTCGTCTAAGATGGGGGTGGGTGCTTGGTGCGAGACTCGAGGGGACCGTCGACGTCGTCGTCCGGGCGCGAGAGGTTACACGAAAGAACTGGAGGAGCATCGTCGCGTCGTAATCGACCTCTTTCGCGCTCGGCTGGCGTTCCTCAACGATCACGAAAAGGCCAGACCGAGAAACGGGGATGTTAATATGCGTGGAAAACGGAAGAGGTGAGGCATAGGGAACGGAGGACGACGAAAAGAATCGAAGGTAAAACAGCAACGATGACGATCGGAATCCGATCGGGGAAACGGTGAGACGCGCGAAGACGACGGGACGGGGCTAGATAGAGAGCGGGGCAAAACTGCCAATCCTCCTTACTCGATTTTGGATTCTATTTTTTTAACGTTTTTTAAGGTTTATTATTATTAATTCTTAATTAACTATTTTTATTTTATTTTTTTTTTTTTTGCGTAACGAGATGTACCGCGTATGAACGAGGGAACGCGTCGATCTCCCGCTCGGGGCGATGTTTTTGGCAACCGAAACGCGCGTTCACTCGAGATTCGCCTAGCAGCGGGTCGTTCTCGTACAGTTTTCGTTCCTTCTGATCACCGATCATCTTCCCTGAGAGTAGACTCTATTCGAAATCACGTTGTAAACTAGACGTGACGACAAAACGAGCGATCCAACAGCGTTCCGTTATCGATCAGCGATCACGAGAAAACTGTTGTGTCCGCGGGATAGATAGTCGCGCAAACAAATATGTTTATATATATATATTGTTTCTTCAACGCGTTCGACGGATCCTTAGAGAAGCTAGACGAGCGATTTCAACGCGAAACGCGGAAGAGGCCTGAAACCGAATACGTATCCCTGGATAGAGTCGTTTTATATCGCGGCCCGCCCCGAGTCGGATTAAGACCGTCCGGTAAACCGGAGCTCTTCCATAGCAACCATTCTGGTCACACTGGTTCCATATTTTTAAACGGGCCAAGCCGTGCGCGTGTGGCTCACTGGGGACATCAAAAAGATAACGAAAACGCAAGAGACACACGAATTCAATTTTCAGAGAACCACTATACTCTATCATAGAGCTGGAACGTTCCTCGACCCGGCCCCCACGTGCTTCCTGTTGCTAAGTGACACGTACACGCATACACACTGAGACACGATACGCGCGTACATGTACGCGTGTACACAGGTACACACGTGCAGACCTACAGAGATCTACAGACATATACTGCACACGAAACACACGTTTATACTCATACCGCCAAACTCGTTTCAATATTCGATACACGAGAAATACTTCGTTCCAACGTGTCAATATCGATAACAAAATTTTTATGGACGCTGGTTCGATAGTTTCTCCGAATGATTTCATCTATCCTTTTCTCCGGGCCTTTTGGCAAAAGGCAGCCATTTTATTATATTCCTTGTCGTTGACTCGGTACGACGAACCAGAGAGAGGGTACAGTATTAAAGCACCGGGTTCACACGAGCCCCGCGTCTTTGCTTCTCGCTACAAATGCTTCCTTCCATTTTCGCAGAACCACTAAGGGACTAACACTATGTAAGCGCGTCACAGAGTCAAATATGCGTACATGTATGTATACAGAAAATACATAATCATACGTACACGACTACACACTATTTTTAAATACCGCGGGGTATTCCTATAGCATTGTGATCGTCAGACTGCCAGATACACGAACCTAGTAGATTCCTATATCGATGCATTTAAGTATATATATTTATATTATATAATACGTATAATTAATGCTTTTTAATTAAGCGTCCTCGAGTTAAGATCCCACGCGTTTCTCTTCATACGATGATATTCTACCCTCGTCCCCATCCCCTCACTCCCAACTCTGCCCCCGAAACCATTCACTGCCGATATTATATCCTAAAAACACGTACAGCCCAGGTCGATGGAACGTTCGCAGCGACATATTTGTGTGCCGAACACGGGCGCTATACTTTACGCACATTTCTTCCTCGAGACATATCCGCTAACAGTGTTTCTAATATAGAGGACGGCGTTATATCGGTGTATATTCTATCCATTGTTGCGATGAAAAAATCGTTTAATATACATCTATATATATAGATGTTTGCATCAAAGAATTCTTTATCACAGATCCATAAGAATTCAAAGTTTTGCGCCAAAGGAAATTCTCAAAATGGCTTCCACAAGTACAAATTGGGAAAACTTATACGAACTCCGTTAGCATTACGCTTACTAGTCGGGAACTAACACCCTTGTTAGTATTATATCGTTATTTTCAAATGGTTTAGAATCGTATTTATATACGTGATATATTTTTCTAGAAACAATGAATAGAATACACCGTGCACGTCGACTTGTTCCTTTATTATAGAAGCGTGTTCTACGCAATGTTCTTCCATGTTTTTATTACAATTTCTTTGGGCCATATTTCTACCATTTATCCATCGAATCGGACACATTCTACGTTGATACGGAATGCAGTTCGAACAAATAGATATAATGGAAGAAATAGAAGAAATCGTAACAAATCGAATCGAGTAGCTAAACCCGAGATCAAGAAATCATAAAGAACGATAATCTAATTATCGTAACCGAATAGTAAGCCAAATTTTGATTGCTTTTCGATTCTACATTGGTAACTCGTACAACGCTTATGATTTGAGTTTACGCTTTAAATTCTTAAAGGAATTCTAAGATTTTTTTTCTTCGTACGACATAAGCTTTTAAATCAATTTTAAATAACTCTTTTTTTCTTTTATGTATTGAAAAGTAATTACGGACCGATGAATCTCCAATTATTCTTTTACTTTAAATGCTGTTTTACACATCGGGCAAATTAATATTCTAAAGGAGTGGTTTTACAAAAGGCTTTCAACTTATTCTTCAAAATTTTACATCGAAATGTCTGCCGACGAAGCATTCAAATTTTGTACACGTTCAAACGAATCGGAACGCGTTAAAAATTTCTATCGGACTAAATATGAAATTGAAGCTTTGTTAAGATTTGAACAAAATCCCGATGAAAGTTTTGATTTCATCGTATATTCAAAATTCTCGGTGTTTAGTTACAAGTGTGGTGGTAAAGAGGATACACCGAACCACTATTTCCCAGACATAAACAGATATATTTTAATAGGTACACAAGAACGAAACGAAACGAAACGAAACGAAAACGTAGTAAAACAAACAATCTTGTATCAAGTGGATCGATGATCGATGGAATGCCCGTGTTCGGCGAGTACCTGGCACCAGGTCCCGTATTCCTACGCCAAATACGCGCGCCACGGCCGCCCGACTTTCCATACTGTAGACAATATTTATGAGACAAGCTAAACTAAACTAAACTACTCGTAATTCATATTATACAGTGTAAGTATGCGCAACGTCTGACGCAAACGAAGCGGTAGATTATAATTTCTTTCTTTCTCGTTAGGAGCGTGCCAGCTCGATCACACGCGTGCGTCCGCGGCCGAGTTCTCGATCGACATCGCTCGAGTCCCTTCTCTCTTGAAAGATCTCCGTGGAACTCCCCGGGGTTCTTCCGTTGACAAAAGAAAAGCCGTACAACAAGATAAATATATAATCTTGATAGCCGCGACGATACGCTTCACGCGGAGAGGTCTCGATTTTCAAAGCTGGTTACAGTAAAAGAGAAAAGAAATATATAATCGTCGGCGATTAGATCGCCGATCGGAATAAAGTATTACGATCAACGCAATCGAAAGCAGGCCAGGATCGACTCACCTCCGTACGAGTGCAATAACTACTATCCTCCACTACGCTACAATGCTCTTTCGATCTATTAGCCGACACACACATACACAGAACGTCTCTTTCTTGTCGTAGAAGTGGTCGATCGAGAATTCTTTCGCCGACGATTTAATTAATATCTTATAGTAAGCGAACAAAATGGCTACTGTTTGGAGTAGGGGGAAGCGAAAGAAAAAGAGGGAGAGAGCGAGCGAGCAAGCGAGCGAGAGAAAGAGAGAGAGAGAGAGAAAGAAAAAGAGAGAGAAAGTAAGAGAAAGAGAGAGAAAGAGAGAGAGAGAGAGAGAGAAAAAAAAGCGAGAAAGGGAGAGAGAGCATGGTGATCGATGGTGTCTTCTATATATTTTTTTTTAAATGATACAGATAACGCGCAATATAATTCGTAGTTTGGATATTATGAAACTATTTCGATGAAAAAAGAAAAGAGCGACGCGGGTTTACGTCGTGTGAACGCACGGTGATGCGTAGACACGCAACGTAACGATATCGGCTTTTGGGAATAGATGGTTAGAGCGACGTCGACAGAAAGAGGAAGAAGACGGTAGGCGAATATAACGTTTACGATAAAAATACGTTTATGGATCGACTTGATACATAGTTACTGAATAACATTAATTGATAATAATACTGCCTCACGAGGCCTTGATGCGTGGCGGCGGTTGCGACAAATGGGAACGGTCAGATAGTTAGGATGGATAGAAACGGGGGAAACCTGGAGATACGATAGAATCGGATATAAGGGCGCGTGGGTGGAGAATCGAGGGCGATACAGATGATTTCGACGCCGACGAGCCAACCGACCGCCGCCATTGACGGAGATTATTAGATTATTAGGTATGTAAGGAAGTACTATTACATAGATCGTAGGTTTTAATGACTCCTTCTTTTTTGTATGTAAGTAAACAAGAAGATAAAAATGAACACAATAACGAACGGGACGCTTCAGCGTTTCCTCTACGAGAATCTGTGGTCGGCCAAGCCGAACGGATATTAAACAGACATTGAAGGGATTTTCGGAGAGCTGTCTATAAACGGGGAATTTTGAAACAGGCGTGGAGAGAGCAAGTGAGAGAGTCAGAGAGTAAGAGCGAGTGTGTGTATGAGAGAGAGAGAGAGAGAGAGAGAGAGAGAGAGAGAGAGCGAGAGAGAAAGAGTAAGTGATCGCGTGAATGAGATATTTTGGGATCGAATATAGAAAGATTTTGATGGATCGCCATCCAGAACGATAGTGATAGTAACAATCGTGATAAAATGTTAGGCCGTTTGCCACGAGGTGAGACAACAATGGCAAGGGAGGATGAAATCGTTGCTTTAGGTGATGCGCACCAATTAATCGATGCGATGGCAAATATTTACCGAGACCGTTCAATGGCACGCGTGGATCACTTTAAACTTTATTCCGATGCGTTTGAAATACTCAGAATATTCCAGAAAAATTCAAGCTCGTACTACTAGGTTTTTTCTAAGCGTTTAATGTCGAAAAGTTTATATCTTTTTTATTCGAATTAATTTTTAAGGTTGATACGCTGAAAGTAACGAAGTTATACGCGCCACACGCGAATAGAAAATACTTTCTCGATATTGTTTAAACGGAAATTAACACCGGTGTCGGATTTTCAGAGAGTTAAGTTATTTGTAGTATCGAAAAACTTGTAAGTTTTAGCATTTAATGTTTTTCTTACGGGAGAAAAGGATTTCTTATAGAATCTAGCGAAGCGACTAATGGTCCATGTGTGCCATTCTAAGGTCTACCATTTTCTTTGGAGGCTAGCTCATCCAGTTTCGATGATCCTATTTATCTAATGGTTGAGACTTCAGGTTCTCGCGTTTCTTTCTCTAATCTTGCTTGATTGGTACATCAACCGTTGCTCGTATCGTTGTGCCAAGTTCTTCGAAGATTCCTCTTGCGAGCTGAAATTCGTCTTTTCCTCGTTGATCCATGTCCGTACGTGCTATTTGCAGAAATTACGCTATTACGAGGTAGAGCAAACGTTTAGATGCCTCGCGTCTAACGCAGATAGATGCCAGATAGTTTTTTATACGCACTAGTAATTTCCGTTTTTATAAAAGTCCATAAATTATTGCGAGTCAAAGCTCCCGTTCTTCCGAATAAAAATGAATTTCGAATCGTTGAGAAATGCGCGCACTAAATCCTTGAAAACAGAATGCGGTAGAACCTTGCCTATCCGGACTAAATAAGGAAATATGAGGATGTGATAAATAGAAAAGCTACTTAAATATCACGACCGATTAAATGTTTGTTAATTCGTACAATACATAGCGTTGAATCGCTATAGATCAAGCTATTTAAATTTTAAGCATTTTAGGATTCGTACAATCGAGGTCCCGCTATACAATATAGACATGGAAATAGAATTGGATCTAAATAATTTAAGCAATCGAAGGAACAACGTTGTCGTCACTTTTCGTAAATATAATATCATACAAATTTTCAACCTCTTGCCTTGAAAGGTCGAATCAGATTTGGGACGAACAATTTAAGTAGATTGAAAATTAAATACTGCTCTAACATTTGAGACAAGTATAGAGTACAACGAATACAAATTTCCTTTTTCTTTAGAAAATTTTTAATGAGTAATTACAAGAAAGTAATTCTAACCAGTGTAGATACAAAACGAATCGTAAGGCAAGGTGAGCGATGTTGCTTTATATATATTGGGTGACCCAAAAATGTTGGAAAACCTTAACAGAGTAGGTTCCTAAGATCGTTTAAAGTACCTCTTCCTTGGTGAAAATTTCTGCCTCGGTTTTGTCAACGATTTATTAATGAAAGACTTGGACCAATTGGAGCGTGGCTGTGACGGAAAGATTCGTTCGCTGTAGCCGCGCTGCGATTGGCCTATATGTTTCGGCAACAATTCCTTAATATAGCCGAAACCAAAATGTTTGCTAAGAAAAAAAGTTACTTCGAATAACCTCGTTGGTGATCATGGTTACTAGCAACAACCCCATTCAACTTTTTCCGACATTCCGTAAACAAATATAGAAACAATGGAAAGACTATCACTAGCAAAGGTCAAAAGAATATCTAAATGTTTGCTCAGTACTATAGCGTAAACTATATTTTGTAGCAAGTATCGGTGCACAGTGTCCTTAATATAGAGAGCAATATTTTCGCTTGAACGGCTCGAAAATTATTTTTCAATATCTCTGGATAGATAGCAGAACGTTCGTCGATCCCGAGGAAAAGATTGCGAAAAACGCGGTGTAGGATCGTCGGTAAGCATTTCCATCGAGTTCAAATCGGATGACGAGTTAGTACCTATTTGCAATGCGTGTCCATTACTCTTATCCAGTGGTTTTTGTAAGTGTTCTTCGCTGAACGAGTCGACTCGTTTTCTCTTGGTTCGATAGTTTCACGCACGTATCAGCGGCTTGCACGCTCTCGCTTCGATCAACGACTATAACGACGACGATGGAAATCGAGACACGGGTGGAAGAGCGTCGTATCGACGATCGCTCGTGGAAATTCGTTTCTAGAAACAAATGTGCCTTCGGAACATACGAAAGAAAGAACGAAACAAACATGATTTCTACGATTTCAAAATATCGTCCGGTGATCGAATCCCGCGGCTGGGATTCGCGGGAATCGTTTGAAGCAACCGTGATTCAAAAGAAAGAAAATCAACGCGACGAAGCAAAAAGAAATTGCAAGAAAAAAAATAAGACGAACAAAAAGAAAAGAAGCTGCAGGAATGCGTAGACGAGGAATGATGTATCGCGTAAACTGCGAAATTTGTGCCCGCCGTCAGTTTCAAAATCCTTTTTTTCTAAACAAAAAAAAAAGTATATAAATATATATATTATTAAAAAAAAAACGAAGATATAAATATATAAGATCATGGTCGGGGGACGAAGAATAGAAAAGAATTATAGGAATCTTTTTTGAAGATAGGTAAGCAAATATATACATACACATACGAGTACGAGAGTGTACTCTGTTACGGGTTCGTCTTCGTATTAATTATTACGGCTTTTTGAATCAGGTCTAACTCGAGTCTTGCGCATTATTAATTGGGCTTATTAATTTTTTTTTATTATATTGTTTCTTTCTTCCTTTTGTTTTTGTAATTAGGTTTTTATTGCGTTTTCTACTTATCATGTTCCCTGCAAAATCGCATTCGTGTAGACATCATCTCATCAGGTCCACACATTTTCGAATTTTCTATTTTGTCGCATGCAATAGCGATGCCAACAATTGTTGTCTTGAATGTTACAAATTGTCAACAAATGACAAAACTACCGATCAACTTGAAAGTGAATTTCAGCGTGTACCGAAGTCGGTGTGCCCAGCAGGGAACATGATAATGGCGACCTACGGTGGATCTGAACGCACCGCGCGTCCTCAACCGAAGGAATTTCTTGAATTTGCTTTCTCTTTGGGTGCCGGTTTGGGATTGGGAACACTCTAACCGAAAACATATGAAAATATATATATACACACACATATATATATATATAATTATTAAAAATAAAAGTCATCGCTGAGATCGATGTAATTCGAATATGTAACGGGATGACAGCTTTCATGGGCGACGAGGCGTTAAAAAGAAAACGCGAATTGCGACTACAATAATTGGCGAACACTAACAGAAACGTTTGATTTGCTTTTCTACCTTTTATAGCGAGATAAATTTTGCGATGCGTGACTGTAGCGTTTAAACCTTTTTTTTTTTTTTTTTAAGTTTTGTACGGATAATCGAGATGAGAAGATTGTTCCACCGGCTCGATTTTTCGAAGTTGTTGGAATTGGTACATATTTTTATACTCAGCGGCCGATTTAAGTGCTTTCGCATAATTATTTCTTCGTGCATTGAAACGATTAACAATTAACCAACGTCACGATACTATTAATAAGAGGATCGAAAATCTAACATCGAGTTTGTTAACGAATCATCGTAACATGTGTGTCCGATGAGATTATTTTGCTACGCGTTATTATTTCGATATTTTCGCCACAATGGAGTTCTCAATATGAGATATTTCATATCGATATTGTTAGAAACACTCGTTGAAAATGATTGCTCAACAGTCTCAAAGTAACTGCTGCGTAGGATCAACTTTTCGAGAAATAATTATAGCGTCCACGCTTAAATCGGACGCTTATTTTGTCTCATAACGGACAGAGACTCGGTATTTTCCGACATTTTATCGAGGACGATATCGCGATGTACTTTTTTACGTCTCCACTTTTATAATCCTTTATTTCTCTGTTCGAAATTTGGTATAATCCGGCGAGACGAGCAATCGATATTATTGCGTTTTTCTTTTCTGGTACCGAAAAAATCGGCGGGTTTACGTCGTTCGACTCGTGCAGAGAACCTCGACTGTAATTTCACTGCTCGCGGTAGTTTAGGGGAACGTGCGTATATAGTGTGATATTTAGACGCTAAATTTTTAAGGTGTAATAAGGTCTCCCATGAGAAACTCCACGTGCTCGCGTTGATCGTTCTTTCATTACAATATTTTCTTTCTTTCTTTTTCTTAAATCAAGAACAAATAATTTTATAGTCGGTTTTGCGAAAGAGAACTTCCAAACGATTATTTCATCAAGAGAAATTTATATTTATTTGGCGGTATAATTATTATACTTTTTTTTTATATTCCGAAAGATTTAACGTGTATCTATTATTAGAGAAAATTATTCGAAATTTATGCTATTAAGAAAAAAATACGTGAAAAAGGGGCGAGAAAGTGAAAAAATATTACTATTACGTTGCTTCGCAGTTTAGAATTCAAAATTTATTATACAAGACGATTGGTCTTTCTTTTTTTTTATATATATATTATTTGTTAGACACGTTTAGAATTAATTAGGCTCGTGTGGTTTCTCCGATAAACGATTTATTCTTTGTTTCGTAGCACCTGTTCGAACAGAGATTTGATCTTTGCGGGGATGCGGATGATTGAGAGGCGATAGGTTGGCGAGAATATAAACTATATTAGAGCGTATAGTAATTTTCAGAAAGCACGAGAGATAGACAGAGAGATAAAT
>CM052099.1:2080534-2137965 GCA_028453745.1 Agapostemon virescens
AGAGAGAGAGAGAGAGAGAGAGAGAGAGAGAGAGAGAGAGAGAGAGAGAGAGAGAGAGAGAGAGAGGCGGAGGGGGAGGGGGAGAATGAGTGAGCGTGCAACAGACATGCCATCTTGGAATGTAAAAAGTACAGTACTTTATTTTTTTGATGACGTATTCCTTCGTTATTGTGCCGTAAAAGGAAACATCTTTAGAGTAGAGAAAAGTTGTAAGTGGGAAATAAGTAAATAGCACTTTGATCTATGAAAATTGAATATGGAGAAGAGGAATATGCCCTATCGGTAGGGACGACGCGGTACCATTCTCAATTTTCCATTTCGCCAAGTCAATCTTTCTAAATTTGTAGAGAATTTTTGGTAGTGTACGAGCTTTCGGTGAGTCTGTTGCTCGTGTTGCGTATGCAAGTACGAATTGTGTGTGCGAAAATGTGTTTGGATGAGGACGAATGGGATCGAATGTTAAGAAAGAAGTTAGAGAGCCGAAAGAAAGGAATAACCATTGTTACGAGTCTTAGTACTTTATCTGGGGGCGATTGTTTGTTCCATGCTCTTTGGTCTAAGTTATTCATTAAACATTATTATCGTGGTTTCGATGTCGATGTCTATCGGCAAATCATTTTGTACTATCTTCGCTCTTCAACGCGTCAATTTTTGCGTGATCGGTATGGTCACCAATCTATTATGTAAGGTATGAATTCAACTACTTTAGGAGCATTGATTTATTTATTCGAGAAAATGTTACTAAACGCAAGGTATTTCTTTTAGGAAATTTAACAAGGAAAGGTTAAATATTTCACAAGGATCACTATATGTTGCATTGTGGAATAAGAAAGAATATGAAAGAAATTGAACTCCAAGTACTGAATACACTATCACATACAGGGTGTCCGTGAAATGTTTAAGTCCTTTGAAAGGGGTGATCGTGGGGTTACTCTAAGAAACTTTTATCTTTGTGCAAACGTCGTACGCGGCAGCATTTACGAATTATTACGAAAACCACGGGCCAACTATGGCACGGCCACAGCTGGTGGATTCACGCATAGTTGTTGCGTTGTGCTCGAATCGTGAACAAGAAACGCTCTCGATTCGACATTGCCGTACAAGAAAATTCGAAACGGCAACTGCATTTACGTCTGCATACAAGAGATTTTTTAAAATAATTGCTACTGTTTCTCTACCGTCCGGTAGAATCGGCCATCGTGTCGCGCTAAATCAGAGTTCGTCGATCGTAACTGCGATTTGTTTGGCTAGTGTATTTCGTTGATCGGTCGGATACAAAGCCGCGAATGATATTTTCACAAAGCAAAAAGCTTTTTAGGATAACCCTGGGAGAATAAGATTATTTCAAGGAATTCGAACGTTATTGAGACACCGCATTTACTAAAAACTATACGTTTTGTTATTGTGCGGTTGGAAGATAATATTATTATTCTTAATACACATTTGAATAGATCTTAGATCCATCGATGAAGTTTGGAACGCGCACAGATAA
This sequence comes from Agapostemon virescens, assembly GCA_028453745.1. Classification (NCBI taxonomy): domain Eukaryota; kingdom Metazoa; phylum Arthropoda; class Insecta; order Hymenoptera; family Halictidae; genus Agapostemon; species Agapostemon virescens. The sequence continues at coordinate 2,082,027 of CM052099.1, forward strand.
AGTATTAAAAATCGTTAAGGTCGAAAAGAAACAGCAACATTTCTTCTCGATTTCGTGAAAAGAAAGATTTTCCAAAAACAAAATGAGGAATTCGGAACTAATGTAAAATAGTGATCGTGGTCCAACGAAAAACGATCAAAGTCCTTGGACGAATCGCGCGAGGAAACACGGCGGATATTTAGGTCATAAGAAGATTAAAAATAAAATTTATATAAAAGATACTTATAGACAGGCAGCGTCGAAAACTTGCATCGACTCGAAGCACGAGTTGAAAAGGGGCGCCTGGGGCGAATCGCAATCGGAGATTCTGTGCAACAGAAAATGAATCCTTGCTATCGTCTTGCGAGCCACCCACTCCGTACGAAAGAGAATGAATTATCTTTATCTTTAGGCTTTTCTTGCTTTTCGCATTGCAACGATCCGTACTTTTATCGTTACCCGCCCGGTGTTTTCCGAGTCTAATTAAATATAGGTTGACTCAACATTAAAAAAGAAACTGCGATGAAATACGAACGTAAGGTATAACGAGATTAAAAAATTGTTCAGGCGACTAAGGAATGTCGATTTCCTTTTCGCATGAGAAAAAAAGGAAGGTACTATATATACATGTATCGTACTATAAAAATTTTGGAGCGAGAAGTCTGCAGTCCGGAACTGCGACAGATTTTTATCGAAATTCGTTGGTGTTGTTGACAATTGTAAAAGCGAGTCGTCTCGAATTTTAAAGTTGTGTAACTTTCGAGTTACGCGTTCAATGCGATTGCTTTCTTGGACCACGGTCTCGCGATGAACGATCAATGAGAAACAAAAGTGTTAGAACTTTTAAGGATGGAACATTGAGACGGAGGGGATGAAAGGTAATGAGAACGGTGGGAATTGTCGCAGATTAACATGGAGATGTTCGATCACTTGGCCCAACCAAGACAATTATACCCGTTAGGGAGTCGTTTCGTAGCTTTTTCGCGCAGCGAGTGCTCGCGAGCGAACATTCGGGAGAGATGTCTTGACTAAAAGAACAAGAAAAAGAAAACAATACGATCGGGGGTGATTAACCGAGGGAAGAAGTAGCTTTTTGAACCGAGAGAGCCTTGTGTTAAGTGCCTTCAAAGTACGACTTAGAATTTAGGATAGATGAAACGAAATGAAGAAAAAAGAAAACAAGAGGCGCTGGGCGCATCCAGCTATGAACGAATTTTTACGGTATTATTAGCCGGGTGTCGTGGAAATCGAAAGACAATTGCTCGTGCAGCTCCGATGAATCCCGCTGATCCTTCGGAAATTTCTGCCGTAGTCGTTTCACGTCTACCAAAGGAAATTCACTCTGGCAAAAATGTGAAAGGAAAGTATATGTATAATATACATATTCGGCGTTCGATTCGACGGCCCGGACCTGTCAAGATATATTTTAATAGAAAGAGGGTTGAAAAAGTTCATCGGAAGCGATACCGCGCGAGACAGTGGCTGCCGACACCCGGCGGACATCTTGCGACCAGTGATATTTTTTTAGAAATTATTTATTTACGCCGAAGGAAGCAGAATTAAATCTCGATCACTCGCCTTTATACTGCCAATATTATATCCGCTAAGACGTACTCATCTTCGTTGTCGATCCATATTATACATTACATAGTGACACCACCACCATCCCTTAACGCGTTACATTTGTTCCTTTCTTTTGATCCTCCACTCCTAATACAACCGTAATGTGATTCCCGCGCGTTTTATTTTTATTATAATCTCTATATTTATTCCAGCGCATTATGCGTTTCCTCCTTGTAACTTTTGTTCTTTTTTCCCCTTCTGTAATATCTTTTTATTATTTTTTCTTATATATATATATATTTTTTTTTTTTATTAAAAGACGAGTACACCGGTACTCGGGTTCCTTTACATTTCTTTCGTTCGTTCGTTTTTATTAAATAGAAGCAGTACAATTATCTGTAATAAATAATAGTGAATTTACCGAGCCGCGAGGCTGCATAATACAGGCCGTGTCTAAACAGGTGATACACTCCCGCAACAAACAGCAACGCGCCACTACGTTTCATCCAAGAAGAGGTTCTGCGATTTTTCTCAGTCTTTCCGCACGAACCTGGTCGCTCGGGATTGGATCGCGTGTTTCGAAACGTCCTGTAAATCATCGACCGCGAGATTTTCCTTTCGAGTCAGCGGCCCATGGATCCAGGCGCAAACGTCCATCATGCTGAACCGTTCACCAGCGACATAAGTATTAGTGGCGCCAACGAAATTCACGTGTGCACTCGAAAAGAATCTCGCGCTCGAGCTTAAGTACGATATTCTTACAATTAGTACAAGCACAGTACTCGACTGTATAGAGTGAGAGAGGGAGAGAAAGAGAAAGAGAGAGAGAGAGAGAGAGAGAGAGAGAGAGAGAGAGAGAGAAAGAGACCGACAGGAAGAAAGAAAGTGAATCAAAGACACGAATGAGTGTTGAAGAGAGTGTGATAGTGTGCGAACGTTTGAATAATATAACATGGAAAGCATGTGGACACATGAGGAGGAAAGAATGAGAGGAGTATTAAAAAAAAAATGTATAATCGAGGGAGAATGAGTGGTTCGATTGAACAGGAGTGAACAGAGAGCACGTAAAACAAGAAAAAACTAAAAACTAACGCAACTACAACTTCCGCTCAGCGCCTCAACGCAAAACATACATTGTAATCGTAACTTCTTTGTCGCCATGTATTTGCCAACGAACGATGATTTATTAATTATTACATTTTTGTCTCCATTTTATATTATTATTATTTAGAGAGCAATAATTATTAACGATGATACGCTACGATGATAATGATATTCTTTCTAGATAATTTGTTTTTGCTTTTATTTTCTTATTTTCCTCGCGACGACAATACGCATGCATGCAGGACACTATACACGACATGTATACACTGTATACACACGTACACGAAAGGGAAAAAAAGAGCAAAAGAGAGAGAGAGAGAGAGAGAGAGAGAGAGAGAGAGAGTGACAGAAAGAGAGAGAGAAAGAGAGATACGCGAAAGAATATACACAGCACCGAGAACGCAACCGAAATGTACGCGTTGTCGTTCGTCGAGAATTCGAACAATATCGGTCGCAAGAACGGACGTCGCACGTCACAAACGGCCGCCATTCCGCGCGGCTGTGTTGGAAACAAAATGGCAAGAAAAACAACGAATGTGTTGCCGTTTATTGGCTTCGATGAATCGCGCGAAGAAAAAGTCGCTTGCTTGTAAAAATTTTTTATGGAACGATCGGTCGGTCTTTGAGCGAGATCAACGAGCATTTCGGCCGACGGGGCCTTTCTATACAAATTGTTTCTCACAGGCAAGAAATACCAATCGGGAAACTCGCGTCCCTATTCGACGGGCCGGTCGTTCGCCTCCTATTTTCTACCACTGTGCTTCCTTTTCATTTCTTTGTACACGTATCGTTTCGACGTTTCGAACATTCCAAAATGCTTGTTTCCCTCCTTTTTTTTGTCAATTTGTAGAGAGCCTTGTATTCGATTTAGAGCAAAATAAAGTCTAGAAAGGCAAGTGCACTGTGTTGTCTTCTCTGTACTTCGGTGTTCCCTCTTTCCTGGCATGTCAACGCGGGACACGACGCTGCGAAAGACGCCCGCGAAGAAGAAGATTCGGAAAACGATCGAGAGGATGAGAAGGAAATATTGTTGGAAGACGTTTTACACAGTATGAAATGCAACTTTTCCGTATACTAATTAGCTTAACTTTTCGCAGGTGTTCCGGGTTAATCATCCTAGAAGATCGTGTCACCAAGACGAAGAGGCTATTTTGCGATCGAAGAAGTTCTTTGTAAGGAAGAGATAACGTTGCACTTTAATTCTTACATCGTATCGCGAAAGTAAATCTAGAGTACGTCATTATAGGCGAATTTCAGCGTGAAAGGATTATCCGTGAACGGTGGGCCGAAAAACTAAATCCCTTCGAACTCGATCATTAACCGTAGAATATCTTAAGTTCCAGGTGTCGACATCTACAAGATCATCTTCCCAAGCCAGGGCCAGAGGGGAGCGATTAGGAGGTACATAAACGTAAAGAACTGAAATTCCACCGACGATCCATCCACGTGTTGCAAGATTACGTCATTAGCGATCATGCCCGCAAAATTCGTGTCTGGATCCCGAGGATCTCCTCCGGCGAAGGACAGCCTTGGGAGAGATCCTCAGCAAGTAGAATTACTAAGAATAACAACATCCCGACCCTTGTTGAGAACATAATCGTGCCCCATTGATCCCAATCCCGATGACATGCTCGTTGTTGCTAAGCTTGAAAACTTGAATGTTTTTCTTTTTTATCGCATGGCCCGCGCCGTTGTAAAGAGCAGTCGTGTAAAAACGAACGAACCGCATAGAGTGGCGGCAGAGTTTGGGGAGCTACTAATCGACCTGGTCGAAACCTCTGTTTCGATTGTTTGCAGGTTTCTTCGCGAGCCTCGGCTGGAATTCGGACGGAACGAGACGCGTGCCTCGTGCGAGCGGGAGCGGCAATGCGAGTGCGAGCGCGAGCGCGAGCCAGGTGCCGGCGCCATTGACGCCGCAAAGACGCGCCAGACTCCATTGTCCATCCCGACACGGTGCTCGCAACGCCAACGCCAACAATAACAACAACAACAACAACAACCGACCAATCGGTAGCATCTCTGGGTCCGGTCACGACCGACGGCACAATTGCTCTCGCTGCGGGAAAAGCTACAAGAACGCGTACATACTGAAAAGACACCTGCTATACGAATGCGGCAAGGCGCCATCCTTCAACTGCCCTCACTGCGCGTTCAGCTCCAAGTACGAGAGGAACCTGAAGGCGCACATCAACCACCGCCACGTGGTCGCCCAACCGCCCCAGTCAACCACCCCTGTGAACCAGAGGGCCTGAAGGAAGAGGAGTCTTCTTGCCTCCGGACGGAGGAACAGGCGAGCGAGCTTTAGAATCAACAGAGAATCGGGGAAACACTAGATCACGGTCTTTTCTTCTCGGGTTTGTTTCGTGCTTCGCCTGGTGTAGCGCGCGCCTCTTGCCTTCGAAGCTTTCTCTCACCGGCATCGTATTCGCGATTCTTTTCGACGTCGTCTACACAGATGTCGGATAGAGATAGCTACGTTGCGGATCATTTATCGTATAATACTTTAAAACGTTACCGATACAAATTTTGTCGCATCTTTGTTCGGTGTTTATTTGTTACGAGTGCGCGAGACTGCAAGCACAATACTCGCGTTCATTGAGTTGAGATTCGAATCGTTAACGCTAGCCTGACTTTTTATCGTAAGGCAAGGGGTTGATGTATGGATAGTTGAAAATTTTTTATCGATCATCCGTGGATACATTTTATACGAAATGCGAAGATTTAAGTTAGCGTAAATGCTTTCTCGGATAGTTGCGCGGAATTTGTACACCAGGTGAGAGTTCAAATTAGATATAACTGGCTTGGAGCATCCAGATTGAAATTAGTTCTATAATATGGTTGCTTTGATATTCTCTATGCATTGGTATACGCTTTGACTGTTTGTGGACGGTGATCGAAGCGACACGGGTAGGGAGCAACGAATATTCCGCGATAGCGAGGATAACATTGGCAAACAGGGCGTGCACTAATCCGTAGAACGACTTCGTATCGTTTCCAATCGGCAAACGACAGTCACCGAAGTTTCTTTCATCCATATGCGGTGCGTGTGAACGAATCTCCACGAAAGATTGATTACTACCACTTTGTTGACGACTGTTCGATCATTATTTTGTTTATCTTGTACGTCCACTTTTGTTGTCCTCGTTCGATATTGAGACTTTAGTTATTTCTCGAAACGGTAACAACCGTGTGTTCCTGATCGACGCGATTCGAGACAGCCGCATACATGTGACAATACATTTCCGTCATGCAAAACAGTGAATCCACACTTTGCTTTAGCATTGCGTTGAAAACGCAGCGATGAGGATTAGAGTGTATTCTCCAGTGTGCGAGAACGTGTAAATTGTTCAAACAGTTGCGTTGCCGTGGCACAATGCCGTTGTTGGATCCCGTTTAACCATGTATAAAAGGGGAATATGATGTAAAACGTATTGTTGAATATTTTACGAGGCTCGAGGAGAGCACCAGAAACGCAGCAAGATACGACTAAAATTTCAAGTTGTAAACGTTAGCGTCAGAAATTACTTTGATCGGCCAATTGCTTCAACGCTTTCCAGGTTGCCAATCATACTCGCGAGTCGCCTAAATCAGAAATACGTTAGTATCGATGAAACATCGATGGGGATCCAGCTCCATTGACCATTCGACCGACCTTCAAATGATTTTAGCTGCCGCTCGCGTTTTATTAAAAGGTTATTAAACAAAATAAATAAATAATGCTACTACATCGCAATTTGCTTGAGTATCTATGTATCTGGGAAGTTCTTATCAAGGAAACTCTCCGAAAGATTTCAGCCGTCGCGCTTCTTCTTTGAAGAGTTATCAACACGATAGTTTTCATAGACGGAAAATGCTTTATCGAGGTACAGGGTACACCTTCAAAAAGTCAACATGTGGTATATACGCGTTGCGTACGGTGAATTTGTCGAAAAGCTACGACCGCAAACCGATTTCGAGTTAACTGGTGTTGGGCCTGTGAAGAGATGGCGACGATCCAGCCTGTTGGCCTGATTATACATACGAAAACTCGTGCAAGACGCGAAATTTTGCAGGCGCAGCCAAGTCGGCCTAATGACTGGTCGTCTCCACCCCTTGTCACTTCCCCTTGAAATTTTGTATGTGGTCGTGTGCATTTTAATTGCCGTTCGGTGACAGCTTGTCCCAAGTTTCACTAAAGTTTTTTGCAAACATCGCGGAAACTATGACCGAGCGGCGGATATATGTATTGGGAAAAATTGTTCAGGATGTTGCGAAAGTCACTGGAGCTGAATCCCATTTTGTTAATCTTCACCCGGAAAGTTACCATTCTAAAGCCATTTTTTAGGATTAACGCAGCAATTAACAGAATTACAAGTTAATCTTAATTTTCTGAATTAACCTCGATATTTGTTAATCGAGCACCGATTTAGCACTGACGATTCATCATCGAGCCGTGTACTGTATTTCAGTTTCGCATCGTTTGCGGGCAATGACACAGGTAGTAAAATGCTATTTATTAGTGGATCATCGAGCATGGCGGTATTAAACAGCAGGGAAATGCTTTTCTGGGATCTCTTCGAGACCTTGGCGGGTAACTAAATCGCCCAATTATTTTTGTACTAATTATAAGTGGTGGATGGACGTTTCGCGACAGGAATTCCATCCCTTCCGTTGATCGAACTGAGCGATGACCAACTCGATGATCGTGGTTAACTACAGTTAAGATCGTTGACAGATTTAAGGTCTGCGATGATCGAAGTGGACTCGTGTCAGGTGTCCTGTCACGATAAGGGGACGCCTCGATTCTCACGGTGAGACGGGTCGATGTTCTCGGTGCAACGAAAAATCTCCGACAGTAGTAGCATCCCGGTTCTAGCTCTCTAGATAGTAGTTTAAGTAACGTTCAGAGAATCTAGTCAGATAAGTATCCTTGTTCGTGGCCGTTTTGCCCGCGTGATTACCAGAATTCATGTTCATTGACAAGGCACGGTGAACTTGAAAAATTAGTTTTCTGCTAACTAGCGTCGTTGATAAGGAGGGATCTAATCGAATCAAACCTCGGCAAAATCCACACTTGCGCACACAATTTAAGTTGAGAAATACTCTGGATCCTAGTTTGTTACAACTTCGTTTGTTACAACTTCGTTTGTTACACGAAATTCTCGTTCGTTGCACTTTAATCATTCTCGCCACAAGTTTTTAAAGGTCTAGAACTCGTGGTGGGTATTACGATGGCTAACGTTATTCTATTGTAAATGGTAGAATATTTCGAGTAGTTTAAGGAAAGCGGATAGATTCGACGCGGGAAAGTGGAACAACAGATCGCGGGATTGATTTTTGCACGCGTTTTCGGTGGAATGAGCGAGGTTTTACTGTACTATAATAGTTTCGGTAAAGACTTTATCTGGCATAGCAAGTGTACAAAATATTCATAAAATTATTCACGTCCGGTTTTCTTTATATTTTACATGAATAGTCTCACAGATCCGACATCGAGTCGCACAAAATCTAATTGCCAAAATTCAAGGTCATCGAGGTTAAAGTACGGGGTTAGAGTACGCGTTTTACTAAACATATAAAGAGCTATTTGCACTTGTGCCAAAAGTCAGGCTTCCTAACAATATATGATTTCCATAATTTTTCTATAACTCTTTTGCGTGTATTACGTTTGTTGGTACGAAGAAGCGAGTTTTCATTGAATTGAAAAGTATCGCCTAATTTTATCGAAAGACGTAAACAAATTTAAATTTTACGCGAAAAGAAGGATATACGCTGAAAAAGTGTTTAATTTCTATATTATAACGTAACGTACAAGGAAACGAGTACGAGTGTCGAAGACTACTTGATCCAAATATTCGCTCCAAATATGGAATGATGGTTCCTATAGCATAAATATATTATTATTCTAAATTTAATTGGATTTTTTGTTTACATCTTGCAACTATCACATTCTTACAAATAGAAAGGCACTGACATGAATACGATTAAGTATCTCTGTTTTTAAATTATCTTTTTAAATAAATTTTCATACAGTCTGAATGTTATTTTGTAATTCATTAATATTTGCCATTATCTATAAGCTGTAATATACTGGAGTGGTATCGATGCTGTATTTACAATTAAACTTTTGACTTCTGGACACAAGTATGTGACTGAATTGTTGTAACGAATGGCAAACTGCATCTATTGGCGAATAAAAAATAATATAATTTTATTAACTTAGTTTCTGATGATCTTGAAATTTAAAGAAAACTATATTTGGAAGTCAAGCGCTCTCTACTATTTTATTACAAGGTAGGATTATTTTATTACAAAGAGTTCTTTGTCCTACAATGAATAAATGAGATATTTTGTTGTATGAATAAAATTCACAAGAATAATGTAATCGTTATACGTGAAATATTTACCTTAAAATTTATTTATATAAAATTATTTATATAAAATTTTAATACTATAAAAATATTAATTAATTTCTTTAGGAGTAACGATTTTTCTGAATTTTTTAACATCGAAGAACTCGAAAAGTGAAATAAAATGTTTTGTTTTCGATCAAGTGCAACAATCCTTGCTGAGTTTGGTAAAATATTTTGCGCAGCGTCGATGTCGGATCCACGTTGTTACCAATGTGAAAAATTGAATGAAAATCGGACATGGATATCTATCGTGAAGTCCCTTTCGTTAACCGATGTATCCGAAGGTTTAACAAAGGTAACGAGAGTTCACTGTCTCTAGTCAAATAATTAAAATCGTTCCAACGGATGGTTTTAAGCATGACGATCGATTACGCGGAAGCGGAAGTTGTGTTATCTTTGTCGGAGATTGTAAGTAGTTTGAAGATCGGCGAAATGGTCGTACGAATTCGAAAGACTTTGTTTTCGTCGCATTCGTTCGACCCACTTCGCTTTCGTTCCTTTGGTCTGAAGTAGAATCGTCTAGCTTAGAGAAAGGCCTAAGAGGGCTGCTAACCTAACATAGAGTACCCAAATAGAGAGTATATTTGAATAAAAAAAATATATATATCTATATATATATATAAAATAGATTATACATATATACATAGACATATACGTATTGCATAGTAACTTTACAGCGTATAAATTGTGAATTGTATACAGCGCGGTTGAAACAGAAACATGTCTTTCCATGCGGTTTGACCGGGCCGATGGATCTGTCGAGTTCGAATTTTTATCGCGCGAGGATCACTGTGATAATGTTAACTAATTATACGAATTGATGTGGCCGACATTTCGCGCAACCATTTTTAGTTCGTATGATGGTAAAACGTTGGCTGGTAATACGGTAGAAATCTTATTGGATCGATGCACGTGGAATATGACCTTTGCGAATGAAAACTACTAAGAAAATCTATTATTGATATTACTATGATCAATTAATTACTTATCCATTTCCTAGATGTTTGTGGTTCGATCGATTGAGAATAGATAACCGTCCTTTTTTAACGTGACAATGCGATAGAACCTCGCTCGTTGGAGCCTCGTGTTACCGCACAGAATTCTTGTTCGTTGCGTAGCAACGACTTCCACTAGGAATACTTAAAAGCTCTGGAACTCGTGGTGGCTACGAGATATTCGGATCGACCGAACGAGTGGGAGAAATGCGAAGTGTGCATTGCACGTTTCACAAACACGTTCATTGCATAATCTCGATATTTCCACGCATTTTTTATCCTACTTCGTGTAACGAGCAAGGTTCGTTCTATCGCAGCGTCGAGTTACGTAGAAAGGTGAACTCTGTAATAACATTTCTTGTCGTTCCACGTGCACTGCAACCGGTATCTTTAAAAGTGACCTCGACCTCGCTGGAATTTCTTTCATTATCGAGGAGAATACTGGGCACATTGCGATCCTCGCGATAAATTTCGGTACACGAGCTTCCTTCGAGACCCAACGAATTCGAGAAAATCCTCGATCAAGGACCAAAGACTCGACAAAGAATTACTCAGTGACAGAATTCTAGTCAAAACCCGAACTCCGACGATGATTCTCGTACCGGGCAAGCGTAAGTCAGCGTCAAAAGCGCATCGATAATACCATACAGGCGTTGAATCTGGTATTTAACCCCGTAGTCTTAGGCAATTTTACCAAGGGGAAAAAAGATCTTTCCAGTTTCTCTATCTTTCATCTCTTTTTCTCAATTTCGCTCTGTCTCCTTGGGAATTTCTCGTGCCGAACTATTCTAGCGAATTTCTCGCTTAATCTTTACCTTTAAAAATCTTCAATCTTTAATCTTGAGAATTGTTCGATCGAACCTAAGCTAAACATAGATTGTTGGAAACGACGATCTACCGCTTCTTTCCTTCGGTGGTCGTCAATATGGTATCTCTCGACTATTCTCTCACTCGACTTACCCGTCTTTCGTGTCAGAAATAATGATATCCTCGTCGATCTGTTTTTCGGGACAATACCGATCGGAGCAATCACATTTTTTCATTGTTACGTGGAATATACGATTTGAGGGGAGAAGAGTGGTCTGGATGGGTGATTCCGATATAACGAAGAAATAGATCGACGAGGTTTTCGAAGCTATACTGTGAACCTCTCAGCTTCTACGTGCTCATCCTCGTTGATCTCGAATAATTTTAACACGTTGACAGCCAGATTTAGATGACTATACAAATTCGCACAGTAACAAAACGTTTCGTTCATCAAGGGTGGTAGAGTAAACTCGGTGATGAATTTTTTAGTTGAATCAGACAAATCGAAGAAACGTAAGTTTTTTATTTATATTTATTTGGAACACAGGAAACATTATTTTTGTATTCAGAGAAGAAACGGTTCTTCCTTTTTAAGAAACGTTTACTTTTTTTACTTTTTGTTGTACTTTTCGTTATTTCTGGTTTCAACGTCAGGAGTGCAATACCCGTTTAAATACTGAATAATTTTGTTTCGTTGCTCGTGCAGAATTAATTTTTGATTTTCCTCTGTAGAAATTTCCGAAATCTGAAACGAACAGATTCGTTAGACATGATCCTGCGGTAGAATGAAACCGACATGTCGCGGCAGTCAATGTGTTAAAATATAAATTCCGTGACAAACTTGGCGGTATCGGATACGAACGCCAGCCTCTTCCGTTTCTTCGCGAGCTTCTTTGTGCCAAAGAATTCGATGCCATTTTTGTAAAGGCGACTCCCGGGTCGTCTCCATGTGCCTAAAATGTGATCCGAGTCGCTACTGTTATCAGTGTGAACTGAATGTTATTGTTATATCGACGTCGCGTTTTTCATATCCGTTTTCTCGAACCGCAAAATTATTTTTAGAGCGCAAATCTTTAGCGTTATCGACGAGACACACAAAGCACACACACAACAACACACACAAAACGAAAACCGTTGTTCGACCAGTCCGGTACCGTAAATCGGTCGGGCCCGAAAACCATTTTCGCAGATCGACTCCGTGAGAACCGCGAAGGGAAACAGAACGTGTCTTCCAACGAGGGGGAATACAAGTCAACAAATTAACCAAAAGAAACAAACGGAAATCTATAATAACGACGAACGTTCGCGACAGAGAAATTAAGCGAATAATCAGAAAGCCTGCGTTCGCCAACCTTCTTCCGTTGAACAGTTGAACAATGGTCCGGATTTTAGCACGCGGATGAAGAGTAGACAGATGCGTAAAGACTGAACACAAAACTTGTACGAAGTGAGAGGTATACATTTATTACGAGGCGTTTAACGTCGCAAAGCGAAGTAGCCGCGGTAATTAGAGCGAGTGGAAGTCGTTTTTCAACTTCCGTTCGCGATGTAGGATGTTCTATTAGAGGAAAATGGGTTCAAAAACATTCAGACGGTGCTGGAAAATGGTTTCGTCGAATTTATTCGATGGTACTATCGTGAATCCTCGCTGAGGGTATCCGCGTAAAATCTCGGAATGTACGGAAAACGAGAAAATTTATTTCTAATGCTTGACCGTACATTGGCTGTTTTATATTTAATTTTATCGCGTGAAGTATCTCTTTTACCTTTCGTGTCTGTGGTGTTTGTCATTTCGACGAGGGCATTGGTTACCAAAGTAAACATGGTTTTGCCGTTTTATTTGATGTCGAGGCATTAGAATCGAACAGAGTATTTCCTGTAGAATTTTAACGTATATGCTCTTAGAGCGCGCGATGGTCCATCGAACGAGTCCGATCGAACTCCTTTTTGGCGCATTTTCGTTGATTTTTAAACCTTGTGCCAATATAAGTGAGGCTAGCTATGCAATACTCGAGTTGCCGTTCGCGTAAGCGAATGGTTGCACACCAAATGCCTATAGAATTATTTTGAAGCCACTTTATAACGTAAGGCATACGTATGTTGTGTCGCACGGCTCGTTGTGTACGTTTGTTTAATCGTAATTATACAGGGTAGTTGTCGTATTATTTCACCAAAATATTTCTTCACTAATATTTACGAATATTTGTTTCGTGAAATAAAATGTGTTGATGAAAGACAATTTAATAATAAATTTAAATCGTAGTCTATATTTATTAATAAACAAATTTCATGGGATATTGCAATTTATCGAAAATAGAAATAAAGGACAATTAACTTGGACAAAGTTGAAAAAATTGTACCGATGTAGGAGTTTAATAATCGAAAATTTGGTGAAAAAATGTAGGTATCGTTGATGCAGAGGAATTGTATTTCAAGATTTCTCCGGATTTAACTTCCAATTAAGAAAGCATGTTAAACTTTCCGTTACGACTACCCTGTAAGCACTCAGGATCGCACAGTCGTTTGCAATAACATTCGAACACTTTTGAAAAGCTGATAACTTTTTTAATATTGGATCGTATGATTTCGATTTTGTTGAGAAGAGAGAACAATTAGTTTATTGTACGATGTGAAAAAGAAATGTTGAAGATAGAAATTGCCGAGAAAATATTAAAAATTGTTCTTTACAATATTTTTTGTGGACCCGCAAATCTAAAAGTACGTTTCATAGATCTATGTTAATTATGCGTATACATTCTGAAAATTTCATAAAAATCGGCGAGCTTTAGAGATCGAGCTACAAACGTTCAACGATGCCGAAAATTGTAAGTTTCCACGATTTTGGTCCTCCAACTGTTACAATTTTGGAGATTCTTATATTTCTCGATGCCTGCTGCTTTCTACCGCATTAATCGAATTCGACGAAATCGATAGGATATAAACATATAATTGGCACAGATCTATAAAATGTGTTTTTAAAATTTTTAATAAATGTCCCTTACAAAAAAGTAAAAAGAATTGTGACTTTCGGTATTTTCTCTGGAATCCCTATTACTTGATATTTTTCAAAATTTCTGTTTCACTCTATACGATGAAATAATTGTTCCAACTTCTCAATAAAATCCAAATTGTACGATACAATATTAAAAAAAAGTTAACGCCTGTTTAATAGTTTCCGAATACTATTGCGAACGACTATAAATATTTGTGAGGAAGTCGGTAATATATTGTTTACAAACGCGTGCACACGAGCGCAGAATAACACCCACGTAGTACTGTGTATATAAATAAAAGTACCGATTATAATATGCGTTGCGTGATGTAGAAACCGACGATTTTTGGATTGTCGCGAGAGTAATGAAGGACGGACGATACCGGAAGCTTGACTACCAAGTTCGAAAATGGAGATACCTCTTGCTTTTAAAGAGATCGATGATAATAATTAGCACGTAAGCGTTTGACATTTTTTCTTTTGTCTCTCTCCTTTGTGGAGGGATTTCAGAGGTACTGGCAACGATTATAAGTGTTGGGTAGAAGGATTAATATTGTACACGAGCGAAGGAGAGAATGAAAAAAAACAAACAAACAAAACAAACTATAATTGCATAATATTTATTATTCATCTAAGTAAACACGTGTGAGCAAATGTACATTTAATGGAAAGATCGGAGGAGTGATTTCAACGAGAGTCACAAGTGTCGTAGCGACACGAGTGTTACATATTCGACATATTCTTTATGGTTTATGATTTTCTGTGAATTTCAAATTACGATTACCATTGTGAGTGTATCACTGATAACCATTGTGTTAGCGAGGATACTCGACGAATAATAAATAATTGAATTTAATTATTCAGCAACAATCTCTTCTCCTCGCTTTTCGTCATTTACCATCGCTTGTTCCGAGTCTCTCTGACCGTGAAACTACAAAGTCGATAATTTTGCATTCGTTGGAAGGAATTCTCAAGATATTCTTGCAATTAGAATACAGAAAATAAAAAATAAAATTCTATCGTAAAAAGTTTTGGTTCGAAAGAAGATTCAGCTTGGATACAATTAAGATAAAGCTTAAGCGGTAAACGGAGTGAGAAGCGTTCACCTTCTCCCATGAATCCTCTTGAACCTTCGCAAGTGCACTCGGTTAATTTCCAATCGTAATTTTCTCGAGAACAAATCTACGCAAGAGAGAAATTTATTTTATAATATTCATTATATATTTTCTTGGCCCAGAATCGAGTAATATCGTCAAGTCCAAAATACCTTGCACGATCGCGTCGTTTACACCTTATCAGATTGTCTCGGGCGTGTTGTATCGAACGATCGGTCGAGTCGCACTGAAAACTTGTATCTACCTTAGCGGGTATTACAAATTCTGGTGTCTTCTCCTCCGTACTGACACTTACTTTATTTTTTTTCAGGTCGTTTTGTCTGCCACTGCGGGCGCCGCTTCAAGCACAAGTTTTCAATCGTGTGTCACCAGAACAATGAGTGCGGCACCGACTATCGCTGCCAGAAATGCTCGTTTGCAACGAACAAACTAGTCATGTGGTTACGCCATGTCACGAAACTGAATTGTAACCCATGATGTGATCTCGAAAGGAATTTCAACTGTATTCTGCTCTTGTATTCTTGTTTCTTCATTTTTTTCAATATAGTTTATAATTTGTCTTTCATTACAACAAAAACAACAACAAAAATATTTCCGTACCATTATATTCAGGAAAATGCCTGAACCATATTTTTCGGAAGCAATTTTTCGAATGTAATATCGAGTTTTGCATAACAATTACAAACTGTAGATTAGAAAGTAACAAACGCTTCTTTAATCGTAAATGTGTTAAGATAATATGCCTTCTATACCGTATCGATCCTCCGATTGTATTTTACATATCCAATTAAAAGTTTCTATTTTCCAATTAATAACAATAGAAAACATTCTACCCCTCTGTAATTTATTGTTGCCTACAGGAGGTAGACTGTATAGAAGATCCGCGCGTGTTCAGGATCGCAAGAAGAAAAGATGGACACCGTTCAGCCGAAAGATCTTTAAATCTGTTTATTTGAAGAAACGAAGCATCGTATCGAAACAACCTCTTTTTGAACATTATCTGGTGCACGTTATCGCGATCCATTCTAGTCCGTATCATGTATGTAACAGTGGCTTCGAGTTTATCTTCGAAAATTCCAGAAAACTTCGATTCGTCGTAACCAAAACCTAACGCGAACGAAACCAGGCACGTCTACCCTGTAATTGTAAATCCTGTTAAAGAAGAAAGAAGACAATGCGTGTTAAGCAACCTCGTGACACTGTACGCTAACAGGATCGGCAGTATTTAACGAGATGAAATGATTTCTGATTTCAGACGAACTGGGCCTGTTCCATCTGAAGGACGAGAGATTCCACCTGAAGGACGACAGATTCCACCTGGAGGGTTACGAGCTGTCCTCCGCGGTGACGATCAACTTAAAGAAGCACGTATGCAACTGCGGCAAGATCTACAGCCAGAAAAGCTCCCTCGATCGACATCTGCGATACGAATGCGGGAAAATGCCGAACGTGCCATGCCCACAATGCGGGAAAATGTTTAAACACAAACACCACGTAACGCAGCATCTGAAAAGCTGTCGTCTGAAAGATCCGACTAATCCGGACTATACGAACTGTTGAAGCTCGCGATCGTGAAAAACTTGGGCTTTGTATATTGTTCCTCCCGACGGACTTTCGGTGTGACTCTTCACTCTCGTTGAGTGTTTCGATTTCGACAGTGCTTGTAGAGACTTTTATACAGGCCGTCGCCGCCTCGTTTTCACTGTTCAATATGACTTTCTTCGAAGCTAGTGGTTGCTCAAGAATCCACTTTGCGTTGGTCGAACTGTTTCCGTGTGTCCATTTCATAGTCAACGTGATTTTGTTCTGGGCTCGTTGAAATAGACGTAATTCGTATTGTACTTTTTTTTTTTTAAATTCCTCATTTTATCTACATATTGTGTTTATGAGGTTACGAACAACCGTT
Organism: Agapostemon virescens; assembly: GCA_028453745.1. Classification (NCBI taxonomy): domain Eukaryota; kingdom Metazoa; phylum Arthropoda; class Insecta; order Hymenoptera; family Halictidae; genus Agapostemon; species Agapostemon virescens. The sequence continues at coordinate 2,098,880 of CM052099.1, forward strand.
GTGTGGTTTCAATGAATATTACATTGTGGACGAAACAAAAATAGAACAATTTGTTTCTGTGTACGAACTGCGGCACACTCTTGGGCTCGAAAGCGCTTGCCAAAACCGAACACCTGAATTCGCCTTCGAGTAATTTTTCATAATGAAAAACGACCTGTATTATTTTCTTAATTTATTAACCCAGTGTGACCGCATCGCTTCTACTCAAAACCGAAATAAATACAAGACTCTGTGGAAAATTTGTTACGTTGAACCTTTTGAATTATTTCAGGATACCGAATGATGGAAGGGTTACAGAGTACCACTGTTGAATAAGTCCGAATCGAACAGAAAATATCTTTCATTGATAATTGTTAAAGCAGCGCGAAACGACGCGGTTCGATCGAGATTTCAAAGTGTTTTCTGTTTGCGACATTTTGCAGATAGAAGGAGCCAGTCGTCTTGTCCTCGACAACAACCGGCGTTGGGTCGTTTAACGGAGATCACGGAGAAAAGGAGATTCGCCTGCGGTGCCTGTGGCAAATCGTACAAGTGGAAGGAGTCGCTTTTCAAACACAGACGCGTCGAGTGCGGAAAACTACCACAATTCTGTTGCGAATTTTGCGGTTACCGATTCATGCATAAACATCACTTAATGAAACACATGTCCGCTATTCATCAGTCGGATCGGCCGAACGTACCTGTCATGTTAACATATCAGTGAAACGTGTTCACTTCGGCGACACCGTTAGAGAAAGCTGTACTTTTGTCGAATAAAGTTGTTCCATCAGCGGTGAACGCGTTTTAAGCATCCACCGACCGATCTTCAATTCGTAGGTCTGTCCTCTTGGCACGGTCCCTTCGTTGTTTATTCTTCGGTTTCAGAATCGTGTGGGACCGAAGCGAGTACTTTGTTTCTAACGAATGTCCATTTCATTTTCAGGTTATCTGCGGCTACTACCGATGAAGAAGACCTTCTACTGCGGCAATTGCAGCAAACAATACACCAGACGCGACTCGTTGTACAAGCATATGCGGTACGAATGCGGGACCGAACCGAAATTCGGTTGTACCGTCTGCGGCCGAAGATTCAAACGGAAACATCATCTGACGTATCACATGACGAACATGCACAAAATACTTTGAAGCGATCCGAATCCTCTGTGTTGCAACAGCAGGGTCAGTGGACGTTGGCCGAATCAAACGTATTTCCAACAAAACACGACCCTCTGCTAACGTATTTTTTAAGAAATCCGAAATGTGATCGTTCGGAAAGAAGTTTCTTAAAATCGTATTCGTATTTTCACTGTAAACCTTTACAGGCCTTTACACTGTGAATTATTTGGTTGAGTTTGAACGGGTTTCGAGACGCATGGATTACAAATTCTCATCGAATCCGTGTAGCAACGAAAGAACGAACGTTCCCGGTACGCTTCCTGTAGAAGAACTTTCCATCTTCGGCGAACTTGGAACAACTATTGGGACAATCTCAAGGAAAGAAGAATACTCTAATATTTCTACGTGGCTTATTCTTCCTTGGTTTAACGTGTACGCACAAATTCTCGGAACAAGTAATAAAATACTTCGTATGCTTTCAATGGAAAGTTGCAAAAGCGCTCTAAACTAGATAGGCGATCTACTGCGATACGCAACAAAGTTAACAAAAAACTTGGGAATAATGCGAGCCTGGATCGTCGGTATAGAGTTCGCATATCGATATGTAGACGTGACACACTGAATGTTCTGTAAAAAAAATAGAAAGTGACTCTTTCTTGTGAAAAAGAAAGTGAAAAAAAGCGAGTTTTGGTACGTTTGGTAAAGGAAAATGAATGGTCTCCAACAAATCAACGATCACCGAACAACATTCAACGCAATGTCGTTTGACTTTTAGCCTTTTTAGAACATTGCTTTAATAGACATAGACGGTGTAACGTCTTTGTAACATTTCTCTTTTTTCGAGAAAGAACGACAATTATTAATAAACCAGATTGGAAGATCGAATACGTTCGGAGCAGAAAATTTGACGGATAACAAACTCTAATTACATTCGCAACGAACTGGATGAACCTGTATAGTAACTTAACCTGGAACTTTAACAATAAATTTGTTTCGCATCTGTTATTGTTTTATTTTAATGTGCATTTAGTTTCTTCTTCTTCTTCTTCTTCTTCTTCTTCTTTTTTTGTGTTGATTCCAGAGCCGAATCGAAAGTTCTCTATGGGAAGCGCGGCTGAGAAAAACAGGTAAGACGTCAAATGTTTTATCATTCCGAACGTTTTTAGTATTCTTCGAAACAATATTGCTCTGCATTATTTGTACTAACCTTACATTGTCCGCAAGGAAGAAATTTGACGTACACGTTTAAGAATTTCGGTTGTTTCGCTTGCATCGAAAATTTGTTAGAATTTATTAATTCTGTGTAATAAAAATTAGTAGTCTGAGAACGTTCCAAGCCAGAAAGCCAACCAACGTTTTCTAGTTGAAAGCTGTACGAGTTTCTTTCTCGTAGGAGATCTAGGGTTGAAGAATCTTCTGTGTTTGATCGTTTCAAGGAACCTTGAAATCTCTCGTTCGTCAGCCAGTCGTCATTAGCTGCTAGCTCCGCTTCGTGATCCTTGTATTTACGCGAGTGATTTCGTTTGTAATCAAGATCGAACTACATTCAATGGCACTTGACTATCCGCCTTCGGGCATCCTTTTTGATTACAGAGTACAAAAGAGGTAGAAAATATGACGACTACCACCGAAAACCATATCCTTGCTACTCCTGCGGACGATCCTACACGCGAAAGGACACTCTGCGGCGACACATGCGAGACGAATGCGGCAAAAATCCTCAGTACATCTGCTACGTGTGCAAGAAAGGCTTCAAACAGAAGTCGAACTTCCAGCGACACAGCACAAATGTCCACGGCTTCAAGATCTGAACAACGCACTCGAAGATTCTGCGAATTGTGTGTTGAGAAAGGCTCGCGAAGTTCTTTCCGTTTTCTCGTAGCTTGTTGCTCGACGGTAGCTCGACGGTAGCTCGACGGTAGCTCGACGGTAGCTCGACGATAGCTCGACGGTAGTTCGATGTCGAAGCTTCGCGAGTCTCTCGAATCAAGCGACACCAGCCGACTACTCTTGAAAAATAAAGTACCGGAAGTAACACGCAGATCGCTGTCCGCGACGTTTCATTATTTCTTTTCCACCCGTTCGTCACCCGAAGATCGAACTCAGCGACATCACTGAAGATCAACCGAAAGCACCTCATCACTCTCAGGGGTTTAATCGTGCTCCCTCGAAGCGATCATTCTCTCGTTCTTTCGAATATTTCTTTCTCAGGGTCCCTGTAACACTTACCCGATTAGAAAACGTTCGCGCGCAACGCGATGTATACCGTAGAGCTCCACTTATCCAATTCAAATCTCGCATTCGAAGCATTCGACGTTTTTTTTTATAGTATATCTGTCGTCATTTTCGACTATCGTTTTATCGGTAACGATAAAGGGAGTTCCACGGTACATACGGCGTTGGATGGAATATGTAAACACATAGGAGGCCCCTGAGCGATACTTGTCGTTGCTAAAGCTATGTCCCTAGCTGTCGTTATTTTGGGACGAGGCTGCTAGGGACGTTGTCCTAGCGACGACTTGGATCGTCAGCTTGAACACCAGCATCATTGAAGATCCGTTCTATGGATAAACGTCTTTGCGCACAAGCTTAATCGTGATTCGATGGAGTAACAGCTGTTTCGTCCTCTAAATTGCAGGTAGTTGCTCGAGGAGCAGGTATTCGTCGTTGCGAGGCCAAGATTTCTTGCCGAAGCCGTTCCCGTGTTACAAATGCGGCAGGTCCTACAGGAACAAGGGCAGCCTGAAGCGACACCTCCACGACGAGTGCGGCAAACCACCCCAATATATCTGCAGCATCTGCGACAAGGGATTTAAGCAGAAGGCAAACTTCCAGCGCCACAATTCGACTATCCACAGACGGGTCTTCCTTCTCGATCCGTAAACAGTGTCCACAAGCATGACCACGAAGAACCATCATCGTCGAAGAATACTGTTTCCATCGGGTCCTTGAAGCACCTAACCCAGACCTTCTCGAGGAGAGACTCTGAATCTTACGCGACTTAAGACTGATTCACGTTATCCGTTAGGCGATCGTCGACCCTTTAAGCGCTTAGCCCGGTCGAACAGGAAACACACTATTTTCTCGTTATTCGCGACAATTACAGATATCGCAGTAAAAGAATAGGCGATCGTTGACATCACTTCTCGTGATGATGATTTTATTAAACGCTTAAAGGGTTCAAAGGAGTGATCGTTAATCCTCGTGTACTATTTAATTAAGTAGTCCTTACTTTGGTATTCACAGACTTACCTTGGATTAATTTTAACATTTAAGAAAATATATTATTTTATAAGTGTATAGTTACGTGTACCTATAGATAGCGCATGTACAATTTACTTATACATTTTTATAACGTGTAGAATGAATGTAAGTGTATTTTTAGTACACGAGAGTTAACATACGAATAGTCGTTCGTAATTTTCATGATTTCGTTGACGTTTTGTTTCATTATGATTGCTTGCTGCGTCATCGAAAATCATTCTCCATTACGGATTCGGTATTTGTTGAGTAATTTTTAGGACTTAGGTGGTTTAATCCTTCGCACTCGAAGAAATTTTAATTCCAAAATCGAGACATTAATTCACTTACAATAGTTTCCTTGTACATGCTTTATTTTCTTTCCTGCATAGAAAGTTTATCGCTACCACTGGTACTTGCAACGCTTAAAATTTTTCCCGATTTCTTAAATGCAAACACAGCGACGTAGAAGTTGTTTTGAACAATAGTATAGCAATTTTAAGCGACGCCTCGAAGGTGTATCATTCGAGTGCTAAGGGTTAAGTTGATCGCGTTCAAGAGTTCGTGGTTTTAGATTGATTTAGTAAAGCCATTATCGAATAGGTTAGTTTCTCGATTGAAACTTTGATATGGCAATCCTAACATAAGAAATTGACTGATTCTTGTTAAAATCATCTTTACTATGTTGTACGCGGCTGTTATCGAAAATATGCGATAAAAATTAATAGAAGAACGTCTTTGTCCCTCTAAAGAGAAGAGAAGTAATTTTAAGAGACTCGAAACGAAGATTCTACCTCGGAAAGAGGAAAGTTCTGATTTAAAGTTCTTTCGTATGTACGACTATACAATGTGCCCGAAAAGTATCGGATAGCCTTGAAAGACACGCTTCTTCGAGTCAATTGACGTAACTTTTTCCGTAACGAAAATTTCCATCTCGGGCGTATTAAGAATTTATTAACGACAAAGACGTGCCAATCGGAGCGTAACTATGGCGAACGAATTTCGGCTCGGCGACAATTTCTGTCGCGGCTGCTGCGCTCAGATCGGTCTTTGTTCTTCGTTAATGACTCTCTAATACGACCCTCGCGGCAATTTTCTCTAAGAAAAAAGTTCCTTCAAACGATTTCAGCGATCGCTTCTTTTAAGGTTCCCCGACGTTTTCTTTAAGCACTCTTTAAACATTTTCAATGGGAGAACAAGTAGATTTAGCAAAAATAGAACAATCAACCGTCTTCGAAGGTCGAGGTTGTATTTTCTCAAAAATCTAATTTTCGAAGAAACCGATAGACGAAAGAATGAATGCGAGTTGCCTGACGGGCAGCGTGAATCAACTCCTACTGCACTTTTCGCTTTCTTTACGTACACGTACAGCTTTGCGTCGTGTTTAGCCATTTTTTCATTTACGTACAGTCTTGTATACTACTTTTATCGACGTTCCTCACCTAGCTAAATAGTTAAGCGATTAAGCAATAAGGTTTGACAACCTCGCGAAAGTTTCTTACGGAACAACTCATTAGAAAATGTGTCTCACCCACCAAGTATTTATCTTACAAAGTTTTTCGTTCTTGTTGTGCGACTAGCGGGATTCGTTCTAAAACAACAAAAGAAGTGCGGGACGGTTTTACCGGGCATCGCGAGCGCGATGAACCATTTTCATTGTGATATTGTGTGGCAATTAAAAAATGTAAGAAAGAGTAAAACATGTTCGAACAGGGGGGGTGGGGGGTGGGAAGGGGAATTGAGATGTATCATTGGTTTAAGAAATTTCATTCTGTAAGCGATGTTCTGTGATACGTTGACTAATTCTTATTCTGAAAGAGGTAAATGAATTGTTCGCCGAGGCCTTGGTTATACGTAATCTAGTTTCGCAACGCGTAACTGTAGTTTATTATAATTTTATTATAACTATCAAAGTACGCGTAATAAAATTATAACTGCAAGGGTAAAATCTTAACGTGTATCTAATATTCCTCGAACTTTCTGGCGTAAACTGTTCCGCGTTCTTCTCAAGATAGCCATTCCGAGCATCCCCGACACGATGAAGAGTTCGTCAACCGGAAGATACATGGAAGATTCATGGGAGATCCGTTATTGCGCCCTTAATTCAACGATTTCAAAGTTTTCTTTTTTTCACTTCTTCTGAAAATTTCGATGTTCTGTTCTGTTAATGATGATTTCGTTCACGTCGAAATACCTCTGCACTTCTAAGTTATACACGCCATCTCTTGCATCCTCGTTACCAAAAATCGTACAACTTAATATTAATCGACAATGCAGATTTTTATATATGTATATAAATATATATATATATATATATTTATTTATTTATTTACATTATATCTTCTGCATATTTTTAACGCCAAGTCCTCGATTATATTTCGTAATACACTTCGGTCTCTATGCTTTTGTCAATGATACCATGAAGAGATGCTCCAATGGTATTATTTCGCTATCGAAGATCTAACGCATCGTTGATTGACGAAAAATCGGTACCCCCGTTCGCTGAATTAATTGTGTTTCGATTCTGATTCCAGGTCAGAGCAGGTACCTGAGAAATCCGACTCGTGACGCACCAGATTTCCAGAAGCCGTATCCTTGCTTCAAGTGTGACCGCTCTTACACAAACAAAAGCACGTTGAATCGACACCTTCGGGAGGAGTGCGGGAAAATGCCACGGCATTTGTGCCGTTACTGCCACAAGGCGTTCAAACAACGTTCGAATTATCAACGACACGTATGGACGGTTCACGGATACATCATGTGACGCGAAGCTTCGTAATTTTTACTTTTCCATTCGTCGCAAAATATTTATTATTTAGCCACGATGTCTCATGATTCAGTTCGCTCGAACCAATCGATCAACATTCTCGAGTAGAGAAGAAACCGCAGTTTGACCGAGCTCACAGTATTTGTTTTTCTCCTTTTTAATTAACGCAATCAACTAATTAACGATTGTTTCGATGTACGCAGTGCAGAATAAAGCCAGATTTTCCACGGCCCGCGACTACCTCCTTTCGAAACACCGTTCCTTCACTAACATTAATTGCTACGACTCTTCATTAGGTATAAACATTTTCCTTGCTACGCGATGTTTAACCAAGCCAAAGCGCATCTTTGTAAGAGGAAGCAACTTTCGAAGTGTGCCGTGTGGTATAACGTTGTTCCGAAATCGGACAACATTGTTCTACAATCGAAATTGACGCTACATTTAATAAATATCTAAAAAAGGGATCAACTCACAGGTTTCGATAACTTTGAAATATGTTGTTACGGTCACCATCTTGAATAATTTCACCCCTATACATATTACCGTCGTTCGGTCTTAACTTTTTAGATATTCGCACAAAGCTTATTCGATGACTACAGCAAACTCCGCCTCTTCTAAATAGTCGAATTTTCCAGAAGAGGATTCTTTGTTCTTCTCTCTCTCTCTCTCTCTCTCTCTCTCTCTGTACCCTTTGTTCAAGAAATCTATTTCGGAACTATCCAAAATTCATTTAAAAGTTGTACGAGCCATCTGCGAGATAACAATTTAGAAACGGGATTGTGATTTCGAACAACTTTTCTCTATGTTACTGCTGATCGACCTTAATTTATGAGACATTTGTAAAAAAAACAAATAGATTTGTTATAGTAAATTTAGTCATTTGAAACGAATTTTGGTTAGATCTAGATTAGAATTGTCTGTAGTGGTTGTTCGTAGCTTTTTGTAAACATTTCGAAGATGAAGAACGAGCGACGGTTACGTGTATAGAGAAAAGTTGTTCGAAACGATGAGTTTGACAACATACTTAAAGTCTATCAAAGTCGTCGAGGAGTCTCCTGTTCTAAATATTTATTCTAAACATTGATCTTTAACTTGTTCGTAAAGATTTATTTTTTAATGTTAAAAGCTATCGGGGATTTGCTGTGTTACCGTAGTTGCTCCGAATCGATTAGTACAAGGGAAGAGTATCTTCTAGAAGAAGTACCTTCAGAGGCCGCAAACAAATTGTTCTATAATGGTAGGTAAACATTGCTGTTCAGAGTGCGACTGACAATGAAACTACGGTTTCAGGGTGGCAACTCGCCGCGGGACAAGGGACGGTAACCAGCTACAACGTGTATCAATGCAAGATATGCGGCAAAAGCTACATCTGGAAGTCTTCGTATCATCGACACGTGCGAGAAGAATGTGGTGGTAATCGGCAACTGGCCACGTGCAAAAATTGCGGAAGGCAGTACCGATGGCGGGATTCTCTGATCAAACATTTGAAGTACGAGTGCGGAGTGGAACCGAGGTACACGTGTTCCATGTGTGGCAGAAAATTTCGGCATAAGCAGGTGCTGACGTCGCACTTCAAAAGAGTTCACAAATAGTTGTACCGTTGAACGAGGGAGAATAGAAATATCTTGGCTGTGGCCAGAATTATCCACGTGAGAATAAAATACCACAACGTTGCTATTGCTTTAGTTTACAATTAGCATTCACGAGCATAGTGGAATTGAAGTAAGTGAAGTAAGTAAATTAAACTAGACCATCTTTCACGGAAGTCTTAAATCTTAAATAAAGAATATCTTCACCGCAACTTCGATTGACAATACAAATGTCGTTAGCTAACATTCCTCTACTCTCTCTCTCTCTCTCTCTCTCTCTCTCTCTCTCTCTCTCTCTCTCTCTCTCTCTCTCTTTCACCCTCTCCCTCTCTCCCTCTCTCCCCTTTCTCTTTCTCTCTCTCTCTTTCCCTCTCTTTCACCCTCTCTCCCTCTCCCTATATTTCTAAAGGCACAGTGCATACTAATTACACATCTGCACAGTCACATAACTTTCAAGATGCCTTTTTGAAGTAAGTGAATGGGAGCGGAATGATTGAGACAGAACTCTTTGTGTACATGTATTTTATAAAAATAAAATAGAGAGTGGGAGTAACAGGAATGTGTGGGGGGTCTAAGCTATTTGAGCAACATCACCTAAATACTTAAGTAGTGTAAATAGATTTTTGTAACTTTGACGAGGAAAAGTTGTCCTGAAAACTCGTGAACCTTGGTACATCATATTCGAAAGCTTTAAAAGAGCCCTTCGACGATATGGCAGTGATGCACGAGTATGATTGTTCGAATTGTTGAATCCTCGCATTCTCCAATTATTCGATCGAAACGCTACGAGATTTAGGCTCTTCCTGAATTTAGACAGCTGATTAACAAAAAATTTGTTTTCTTATGATCCTGAAAAATCTTCAAGATATTTACACCACATTCTTTTCTATTAGTTTTTTAATAAAATACTCAACACCATCTTTTCCTTTTTATTGATCGCCCTGTAATATTGCGTGTATTAATTAATTGAATTGTTCCATTACCATATCCATCATATTCATCGCACAACATCAGTGATAGCGATATCATTGCAACGTTAGCTTGTATGACTACAAATACGGTTTAACAACCAAAATAATTAAAAGTTGAAAGATTCGACATTTTGGTAAGTATAGTAAAAATTACACGGACTATACTTTGTAAGTTCAGTTAGTTGTTAAGTATATTTCCCCCAGAACGCCCACTTTTAATGTTTTTTTTTGTCAAGTCAAGCGAACAAGATGATTTATCATAGTTGCCAAATTTTTCTCGATCATAGTTCGATGATACACACATTGGAAAACCTTTCATCTATAAAAAGTTGAAAAGAAGCTCGAAAACTCGACAACAGGCAATGAAAAGAGATCTAGTATAATTATCTTCGAGATTTTTTCGGAACATGGTGTTAAAAAACAATTTCACAATTGATTCGCTAACACTGGAATAACTTAACACTATTTCTTCCGCTAGTTTTCAACGAGTTTAAAATAAGAAGGGTTGATAGTTACGAATTTCAGGAATTTTCGACAATGTACGTAATAATCGATCGGTCTAACGTTACTTCGAATAAGCATGAAAAGGTACTTAATTGTAATGAACAACGAACGATGATTATAGCGAACCTACCTATAAATTGTCGATTGGAAGATGTTTCTTGTATAATTGATGTGCTGTGAACAATAAAGAAAGTTAACCGTCCAATCAACATTTCTCCTTTTACTCTTATTCCTCCTTGCCACTTCCCTTGGACTTTTATTTTGCGTTGACGAGAGTTCCGAAGATGGACAGTACCTACTAAGAGTGTCTCCTTGGTCGCGAAGACGCAATGGTAACATCCTCTCATTGCATCGCCGAGAGAAAGGATACGACTCAACGGAATTTCTCATCGATCTGATTATTGTTCTGTTTGCGATCTGTTTCAGAATTGAAAAGGGACCACAATCGCGTCAATTACGACGCCCCGTTCATCTGTTACAAATGCGGGAAGCGTTACACGTGGACGGACTCCTTGACCAGACACTTGCGCGAGGGATGCGGCAAGCTGCCCAGACACAAGTGCACCCTTTGCGGCAGAAAGTTCAAACGTAGGGACTATTTGTTGCGTCACGAGACCAACGTTCACAAGCTACTGTGAAGCGTCTCTGAAACTGTTGCTTCTCTTTCGCATCGAACGGTGACATTACGCGTCCCAGCGCAACATACAAATTTCTTTAGTGCTTTCGTTTTCTACTACATTCCGAGAGCGGTGCGTGTATTTGCAATTTATACGCGAGTTCCTTGTGTCAAACTTAGCTCGACGCAAGTTGTTGCGTCTACTAACGACGACTATGTTACTACGTTTTTGTACTTCCGTTTACGTCCGATTACGAAACGGAAGAATTTAATTTATTATTCGTTCGTGTTCGGTGATAGTTCACTAATTCGCGTTTGCACGAATTTAGTCCTCCATAGGTAACCTGGCCGTTAATGTCCGGAGCGAAATTTCACTCTTGAATTTCGTCCTTCTTTCTAATATTTATTTTTTAATATTTCAATTATTTTACGTTGGAACGACTGTGCGTTAAAATAGAGACCTTGCGATGTGTTCCAGAAGATTTTTTTAGATTTTCTCAAGGTCTGGAACAGTTTAAACATTAGTCGTAGACGTGAACAATCCAGGTTGCTCGCAGGAAGTGCTGAAAATGTGCTTATCTAACGGACAGATAAGACATTGGTGGTCGAACGAAATTTTATTAGAATGTTTTACAAACGGGAGATTATGGTTTTGCATGAAAGAAAAACGGTATTGATTTATCAATTTGTAATGATATTATTAAGGGCTTTTCTAGTTTCTCAGACATTTTTATGGAAGAACTATGAAACTTATTATACAAAAGTATCGCACACATATTTATGTATTATCATGTGTTAAAATTACACGAATAGTACCTGTTTCATAGAGTTCCGGCCTTTCCGGCGATCGAAAACAAAAAAAAAATTTTTGACGACTGCTGTAATGTATGAGAGGGAAAAAAGAGAAGTCATTTCGTGGTAAAATGAACAACGAACTTACGTTTATCAACGGTATACATACATACAAACTGTCTACGAACTTTGTCTATTTAAATATCTAGATTACTTCAAACAATACAATAAAATGTTACGTACAGAAGAGGTCGAGTTCAAGAAACTACATAATACGATATAAATGGTATTCTTACAACTCGTGGCATGGAGAAGATATACAGGTCAACTTTGATTTTCTTTAATGCAGTATCCAATTATTTTATGCTTGAATAATTCTGATAAAAGTACCGAACTGTATTTGTGCGAACACTTAACGTCTCTGAGATATTTGAATGTTTTCATTCTACTGTTTTCGTTGTGAAACGTATGTGAGCCTATGTTCGCTACATCAAATGTAAATATACAGTTTAGGCGAGTATGTCAGAAACGGTATGTTTTAGGGCAAAATATTTCGAATTTCGACTGTATTGATTCTATTACTTTCATTATGAAATATTTTCGAGGCTATATTCGCTATATCAAATGTAAATAAACAGTTTATGCAACTATCTGAGAAACGGTGAATTTTAGTTAAATTAACTTTAGTACATTTATACTCAGAATGCGTTAATCTATCAAAATCGAGCATAAAAAGTTGCACATTCTATTTAAAAAAAGAAAATTGACCACTATATCTCTTCTATGTATCCGTTTACAAGAATATCATTAATATTACATTATGTACTTTCTTAAACTCAATACATTTTGTAAATAAAATTTTTTCGCATTGTTTGAAATAACCAAGATATTTAAGTGGACAGATTTCGTGAGACACAATGTATTGTCAAAATCTGTTGGCGAGTGTAGGAGGTAGTTGCCACAATATTTATTAAAATGACAAATTGTTGAATTGTTTGTCCTTGTGCTAACAGGGATGAAGATCCTCTCAAATTTTCAAGTCGATTGTTTAACTAGAACTTAAGACATCGTGACAACAGTTTTGTGAAAAGAATGTTTAAATATTTAACTATAAATTATATGAAATTCACAAGTTCAAACAAATCCCATTGTACACACATTCTACAACACATATGTTTAAGCAGAATGAAAAAAAAACAGTTTCCTGAAAATGAAGATCCAAAAAGTTCCTTTAAAGTCCATCATCGCTTTCAGGTAACTGAAACGACAATTTAAAAGTCCTCTTCAACGCTAGAACTACCGAGCACTAAACTAGACTAACGAACGCAATTTTACAATAACAACAGAGCTGCATTTATTCAAACTTTGTACAATTTTTATATTTGTACATTATTGTACATACATTTGCTTTGTAACTAAAGTTATTATAACGTCTTCGTTCCTAAAAATGTTACACGAGAGAACAGACGATTTACATCTTTTATACTGGCAACATTTACTTCGATGCTTAAATATCGATCACAAAAAAATAAAATTTGATTTCGATCGTTAGCGCGAGTCTAATTCGTTTTAATATGGCAAAGGGGTTGATACACTTTAATGAAAAAGTTTATTTAACAAGTTTTTGTGGAAATATCCTTAACATTTCAATAACTGTGAAAGAGAAAATTGCCAATTAATTGCCTAGTAACAAGTCGTTGTCACCCGTCCAGTAGTTGTAATGTTAAATATGAATATATTTTTTTTTTCGTTTCGCTCGCCAAGGCTACGCCAAAATGTTTTTTGTAGTTTCTGAGAAATTTTATCTCTTCAAAAAAATAAAGAGAGAGAGAGAGAGAGAGAAAGAGAGAGAGAGAGAGAGAGAGAGAGAGAGAGAATAGTTCTCTTTGTTTTATAAAATGAATAACAGTGTATTGTGACGGTAGAAAAGACACATACAGGTGTGCAGTATTTTTGTAAATAAGTTCCTAAAATTTGACTTATTACCTGTACATTACACGAGTTATGTTTAAGCGATGTTGAGTTTGGAAGGTAGTTGGTAACTCTTAACTGAACATGAACGAATCGCGATAGTGAGATAAACATCGATTGTTAGCGTAACAGCTTTATTAACAGCACTGATACGAGAATCAAAGACTTCTTGTTCGTCTATAAGACTGATAGCTACTCGAAAGCATTAATGTTCTACCTTTTTGACAACATTTAACTCAACCCTTCGATTATTTTTGTATGATCATAAAGGATGTAATAAATTATACGAGTAGGTTGAGTTTTGCCAAATTTGAGTTAAGTGTTGGTCATGTACTGTTGTACATATAATACCTTCGATATTTCGTCGATGAACGACTGAAACTTTCGTATTAATAATGTCAGTGGACGTTTTTGCAAATGTATACTGTAAATCGACTTTTGATGTGTTGTACATGTTTAAAATGCGACGTCGATCAATGTACATACGTTAATATTCCCGGAACATCGTACTGTTTCTTACTTAACTAGCATTTATAAGAAGGAAATATTGTAAATAAATTGCTTCTTAGCGACTTCCGTTTCTATACGTAAGTGCGTTGTAAAAGTCACTCGTTGGATCGTTTATGCGAGATGATCGGCGATTTATACGAATGACGAATGCTCGAAACTTGTTCGAATCGTGTCTTCTTCGACGATCATAAAAACGTCCCATTTTGGTTTATAAAATGATGTTTCCATTTTCATTTCGATTTGTGTACGTTGTATAGACTCTCCCGGCATCTACGGTGGATTCTTGGTAAACTCGATTGACAAGAATCGAACGACTACTTTTGGACAATATACTTGAAATACATTTTACACAAAAAACGATCGGACACGATCCACAAAATATAATAGAATTAAAGTCGAAATACCTAGTCCGCGGGTCTTTACGCAAATTCTAGATACATTGAATCCACGAATGGAACAGAAATTGATTTTCCCTATCGATAAATATGAATAAGTTTATGGGCAAACACTCGTAGCGATACTTTGAATTTTTAGCTCGAGAAATGGTACCGACAGTTTCCTTGCCTCTCGAACCTTCAATAAATTATTATTCCTTGAAACGAAACGTGTCTAAGTCACTGTTACCAACTCGCGGAACTATCTAATACCTTTCACCGTGCATTTAGTTCATTTTGCATCCTAACAACAAACCGCGCAAGGCAGCGTACATTCGGGCGTAATTACAGAAGCCTGTTGTTCTTTCAGTTTACTTCAGCCCAGACTATTACAAGAGGTTGGGGAGGCATTTCTGCACGAATTGCGGGAAGGAGTATAGGTGGATGCAATCGCTGGTCAGGCACGCGAGGGAAGAGTGCGGAAAAGATCCGCAGCACAGTTGCCCCGTTTGCGGGACAAAGATTCGGCATAAATGGATGCTGAAGAAGCATTTGGTCACCGTTCACAATTGGGTCATCACGAATGGAAAGAACAATTAACAGGAATAATCGGTTATGACAGAGACATTGTAGTTTGTAGTGTCCAACGGCATGGTAGTTAAACAACAAACTGTCGTAGCTACTCGATAACTGTTCCATACGACGTTAGGCGAACAGATACGAATGACCTTTTCAAGCACAAACACGTTCAGTTCGCGATTCCTTAACTCGACTGTATTTATAAAATATAGAGATTGGACGTCACTTTGAATTTTACAATTAGTTGGAACGTGTAAAATATACCGATACGAAGCGCAGCTGGAAAAAGAAATGGTCATTTGTTTCTAATCGATCTAATAATTCCTACAAACGAACGGAAACAATTGTCGTAAACTCAATGATTGGTTTGTCCTGTAATATTCGCTATCGGTTGAATGTTTGCGATCGCTTGTTGGACAAAACTTGCATTTCAACTGTTTCTTTTTCTTCTTTTCTTCAACAAGAATACAAGTTAATACAAGTGGCTCTCTAGAGAAAATATTATATATTGAAATAGAAAGTGTGATATATAATTTAGATTCTACACTCCGCTCTGCGTGTACTATCTTTGAATCGAGCTCTGTTCTATTTATCTATAACAGATTCCGTTTGTTTCAAGCAATCTCGAACCTTTCAGCGGTAGTGTCCACTTGCCACTGTTAATATAAGTCATTGACGATTGTAGTCAAACCGAGAAAATTTTACTTACGTTCTCTACGATCATCAGTCACTAGCACATAAAAATACTTTGCGAAAGGAATCATATTTATGTATATTATACGAACTTTTGGTAATAAAGATGATGATGATAATAGATGGAAGGATGTGTGCGATACCACGGATACGATAGACGTTCTTGCGTCGTAGTGGGGAATGAAAAGAGGTGATAGACGCGCAAACGAAACATGGACTAATACCCCTCTCTGTTTACAGGATATCCGAGATCTCCGTATCACACACGTTATCGCGGAAGATATTTCTGCGACGTCTGCGGCAAAAAGTACACGTGGAAGCCATCTTTAGTGCGGCACAAGCGCGAGGAGTGTGGCAAAGAACCTCGATACGCGTGCCCGGTGTGCCATCACAAGATTCGTCGCAGCGGCCAATTGAAGTTGCATCTCTTTCACGTTCACAATTGGCAGTCTACCACCTACGACGTCAATGAGTACCGAACGATGTCAGTGTACTGCTCTACCCAGCACAGCTGATAGAACTAGATCGCATGTCCAGATCGAACACAGGAGAACGGGGAACCCACCGCTTGCCCTTGTTATGTCTCTTTTCGTCTCTACAGGGTGCCCTGCATTCACTTCTTACGGCAAATATTTCGAAAAATCTGAATAATCTACACAAATGTTTTAAATAATTGCTATTTGCTTGTTAGCGCCAGCTTATTTTTCAGAGAAATCGTAGCCAGATAGTCCGACGCTATATCGCTGTCGGTAATTTTTTGGCAGGGTCGAGGGTTCGGTGTAACCTTTCGAGACGCATTCTGTCAATGGGTGGCTCTCTGCCGAGAGCTGACGGCTTGAACTTGCGCAAACACTCGATGGGATGCACTCGTTGACACGTGTTTAATAAGTTAGGAATCTTTAATTATGGCAGGCGGGCCGACGTCGGACCGCTATTTTAAAGAACAAGGATAGCATTCCTGAAGGATCTGGCCATGAAGTGGCGAAAACGAGGGTGCCTTCTGGTAAGAGAAATGTTTCACCGCTCAGAATTTACCCCAGAACTGTCGAAAGGTGCATCCCTCAGGAAATTTTGGTAAATTTCTAACATACTCGACATTTAGATGATCTTAAAAGAGCGTACAAAGGTCAATTTTCAATTTTTAAATTGACATTTATATTTTTGACATCATTATTATTGACATCATTATTAATTTTAGTATAAGTCGTTCCCGAGATGCGAACGAGAAAATTAATAACTTTTTTAATATTCGACCAAAAAACTTGAATTTTGTGTTTTTTTTTGAGATATTAGAAAAATTAATTTACTAGGAATTTGGAGGCCGAGAGTGAAAGACACGATTTTTAACGGTTTCATCAATGCCTGTAATGTCAATTTAAAATATGCTTCTTGTAAATCAAATGTAAATTATGTAAATGCGTCAAATGGTGTAATTTCTATAGTCCACAGCAACTGAAATCGATTTTCATGAGACTTTGCGCATTTAGATCTAGGGAGAGCATATTTTGTTCTTTTGTTATAGGCATAGATAAGAAAGTTAGAAATCGTGACCTTGACTTTTTTATTTGCAATTTCGATCAAGGGTAATTTGTAATTAATCTTTTATACATTACCGTATTAAAGTAATTCTTCTAACATCTCTACAAAAGTCGAGTTGATTGGTTCAATTTAAAAAAGCTATTTATTTTTAAAGGATTTCTATTTAATTTTGCCTTATACAAGTAAGTGATCGTTAATTCAAACATTTACTAGTTTTCAGTGCTTTTTAGACAATTCTAACGCATTCGATTCTCTTCGGATACAGCATGATGTGCAATATCCGACCGTACGACCTTCTCGTAGTGTACATTAGGTAACACTAGTGTCAGAAGATTGTCAATTTAAAAATTTCACAATTGGGGAACAACTTGTGCTTCGATGACTTTCACTTGGTACATTGAAAGCGTTTCGATGCAATCTGTAAAAATGTACAACAAAATATATAGATTCTAATTTAAAAATTCATCTCCATACGCCTTTTCAAGGACATCTCAGTATCGAAATGGCAGCGCAATGCGTCTCCCGCGAACCCATACAAGTTCTATCTAAAAAATTTTTTGATGTCATGCATATCTTTCGAAATATTTGTCTGGAGAAGTTAAAATGGAGCACTCTATATACATTTTTCTCTCTCTCTCTCTCTCTCTCTCTCTCTCTCTCTCTCTCTTTCTCTCTCTCTTTCTCTCTTTCTCTTCCTCTTTTACTTTCTCGGCACTGCCATTGTTTACGGTTTATATATACAAACCATTCCACGCGAAATGGTCGTATTTTACACACAGGAAATTATAGATCTTTAGGAAATTACATAGGTTTGTAGAACTCGAGGTCTTAATTACAAAGCAATCGGTGATGTCTTGCTATTGACCAAAATACCCTACTTTTAAGAGTTGAGTGTTTCATACTGGCTTTTCCCAAAAAATTATAACTCAACATATATTACCGATATACAGATTGCCTAAAATAAAATCGGTAAAATCACAGTCAGATCACCTAAAACAGCTCTCTCATTTTTGTGATTGCATTAAAAGATTTCTCAGGATAAATTGCACCGTTTCATATAGCTCATGCTGCGACGAATAATAAACCTTTTTCCTAAGTGTTACTATTCTAGAATGTTTTAAGGTCGCCGATATTAAAAAAAAAATGAAATCCTATATATATTTCTGTACATACTATATGCTTAAGCATGTTATTCCCACCAGTCTCGAAATACTTGCGTTCAAATGTTTACTAAATTTTCTTGATACAAGTGATGCTTGTACTCGTTTCTCACCACCTCTCCATATTTGTGTTTTAACGTAAATATTTGTATTTACTTATTCATGTTATTTCTAAAGTTGAGAATAGAATAACGGTTGCATTTATTTTGCTATAACACACGTTCGAAATGGTTACCGTTTACTGCATTACACAAGTCCAATCATTCGATTAGTTCTTGTCCTAGTAAATGACAGTAATAATATGTTTATGCATGTCGCTGAATTTATCTTTCCACGCTGTACACGTGTATAAACATAATAAATATAGGACTTCATTTGACCGATGACCCAATGAAGACTAACAAAAAAGTTTTGTAAATATTCACATTAGGGGAGGCGGCAGCAATTTTTATAAGCTTAACACTATACCAGCTAGCATTAAAATAGGTTTACGTATATTGTCTGATAAAAATGACAAGATTTAATTTACGTAGATTTTATGCGAGTTTTATTACAATATGTAATCGAATACACAAAATTGAATTGATAACTATGAAAGCAATTTTATAACTTCAATAATTGTAAAAGAAAAAATTTGAAAACTTTCTTTTTGTACCCGCACCTAACAGGATAAATTCAGTTACTGAAAAAAGTCGTGCTTCGTTGTAACGATCCTAAGGGTTCGGATATATTTAATGTACAAGTTGCGAGAGTCCCGTACTTTGAGAAAATTAGCAACAATCAACCGTTCAACGGTTAAGACATTAAAGTTTCGATTTTATATCATACGAAAGTACGTCGCATGTAAAATGTAGCTTAACAGCTTTTTCGTGAATATCTCAGAAAGCACGGTAACGTATGTGTATGGGAAATAGTTGTTGAAAATAATGACCTTAACGATCTAAATTCATCAAAATTGAAGCTGTAGCCTGATGCAAATATTTAGCAAAAATTTATTTATCGATGCATGGGCTTTTTCAAAAGTATAATATTTTCCTAAGCAATCTTTGTATACAATTTTAACAATCACATGAAACTTTGTAGTTTAATTTAACAAAAATATTACCCCTAATAGCTTGTCATCTAAATTAATTTAGATAATGTTTTCGCTTTTCAAACTCAATAATGGCCTCTTAGGGTAGAACAAATCAGTATCTTCGTTCACGTACCTTAAGATTCGTAACGTTAACTTTTGTCGAGCCATTCTTTACAGATGCTACCTTTTTATATGCTTTGAGAAACCGATCGGAGTAAGCAATTGTTTCCTATAAATTTGTTTTAAGATTTTTTTACAAGGGACCTTTGATAATCCGATGATTTCTGTGTATATCTTGAAAACTATAAAACATATAAGAAACCTAACAAAATGTAGTAAATATAGAATGTTTCTATGCGTTACAAGATGATGTTGTTACATTATTATAACTTTTTTATTATTACATTATTATCACCACCGTAGTTGTACGAAAGATTGAATTTTCTATCACGTCGAAGGATACGTAGAATCTCGTTATGAATGCAGAGAAATTGTTTCCTGGTAAAGCATAAACAATTTTTATACGTACTACGATTTTAAAGATGTACACGGAAGTAGAGTACCGTCGTTTACCTTCGAGAATCTTTTTAGATCGAAAAAGTCGCCTGATACTTTTCTAACAAAGTTTCATAGAAATCAGTATTGTCGGGTTATTGTTAAAAGTCCCTTGTTACCGATAGGAATTAACTTCTTGATCGTTGTCCCAACATATAAAGTACTAAACAATGTTTTGACTTTGTGTTTACAGACTTCAGATCGATGACTGGCCAGATTAGAATCAATTTTATGTATCCATTGAAATCTGTTTATGAAACATTTTTTCATCAAATACTTCAACACCAATCACTATATCTATTATAAATATTTACCAACAACACGTTCTTACAATTTTGTAGTGAATATCGTTTAACAACTACAAAAAGCTCGATTCTAGTTTTCGCTATCAGTTTATTTGTAAGAGTGATAGGGGTTGAAGTATTTCTTGATGTACAGTTCTTTCAACCAACATATTTCGGACAATGAATATAGCTCATCCGTCGACTCGTTTAAAAAGTCAGTAACGTTTAAGTATGGTTTCCTTCAAGAATAGACATACATTTTTTTTAAAGATCTGGTCACGAATCAGAGTGGACGAGGGTACTTCTTGATGCAAGAAGCGATTGACCACATAAGACTTGCCCCAGAATCGTCAAGGGTTAAGTTAGCGAGTTAGTTCAGCGAGTTTACAGTAAGACCCAAGGAAATTTCCAACTTGTAATAATTTTTTACCGAACGGCTCTGAAATATCATTTTGAGATTCGAAAAGTAAAATTACTATTTACAATCATTTAAATGGCATATTGATGGAAATAGTATTTTTTAAACTAAATTCTACAAGTGCTGGTTATGAAACTTTGTTAACATCCATGTCATCCGTTCGAGTTAAAATTTTTATTAAAAAAATGAACACTATATTTTAAACTACAATTAAAATATTGATAATTATTTTTTGATGTTGTCTTCGAGTTCTACAGGCTGACGTAATTTCATAAAAATCTATCATTTCACGCGTATAAAGCACGATTGCTTAGCGTGGATGACATGGTTTAGAATATTTCTAACAAGATAACATATTGTAATGTCATGTTCGTCAAATTTTACAAAAGAATATTAGATTATCCGAAACGATAATGTCAACTTTGACGGATGCGTGCAAAGAGGAGTCAAAACACTTTTCAAGCAAACGATTAGCATAATTGAAATAGTGGAATCCATGGACGTACTCGTGTTGTTTAGAAACATCAAGGATCCAATATAATGATTTTTCGTATTGACATTGAACAAGTGGAAACGTTCCTTAATTTGGGGAGACAAGAATGCCTCTTCGAATATTTTACAAACCATCGGACTTGATAATTCCATAAGAAAAGAAGAATTACTTTAAAAATAGCCTGATTTATTTGTTTTGTTATTTTATACGGATACACACACGTGCGTGCGCATTTATCGCATAAACGAATTTGAAACTGAATTATCATTTAACCAGGAAACGAATAAAATATGCTGTTTCTTTGATTATTGTTTAATAAAAATAAAATTTTTATTTTCGCATTGTTTATTAGAAATTTATTCATTGCGTTTTTTACTAGCTGGAATCTTCGAGTATCTACAATTAAACATGAATTAAATTTATATTATACTTTCAGTAATTGCACTTCGGTAACGGCAACTATTACACCTTTTATAAATTGAAAACGTTCTCCTGACTCTGGTTAATTTTCAAGATAGTCAATTATACTTCTTTTCCCATACGAGTGCTTTTTCCGCCTCTCTGCCATAAATAATAACCAATAGAAAAAAGTACACAAAACCTTTTTATAAGAATGTTTCTTTATTCATTTTGATAAAGAATTTTCTTTTGCAAGAAAAAATAGTCTAAGAATTTACGGATCAAAACACGTGAAAAATATTCTGAAGGAAACAGTAAGCCTGTATATCACGGCCGCATAGTGACAGCCGAGTCTGTTCCAGTACGAGTATCAACATATTAATCCGCGGAGTCGGATCCAACATATTCACATGTATACGCATCGTCACATTTTTTTACACTTTTCCCGATAATTTTTGAAATAGGTTTTTATTTATAGTAATGTAGTAATTTATAATAATGGAACAGATATAAGATTTGCACAAACATCATGATCATTTTCGACAATCATAATCAACATTCTTTCTACATATCGTTTTACAGTTCTTGCTGTTGAGGCTTCCGAGAATAAGCAGCGTCTTTGTAGAATCATTTTCTCAACACTATGCAAACATTAAAGCTCCAGCTTCGTCAGGAAGTAGAAAGACATACCGATAATGATTTGTCGGATAACACGTCTTACACCCGAAAGCCTCAACAGCAAGAACTGTACGACGAGGAGTCGTGAAAGCCTCTAATCTTTGATAATATATTATTATATTTTATTCATCTAGCTACTATAACAAATCAAAATCATCCAATATCCAGGATTAATTTATTCTTCAAACACCTTATTCGTCGACTCTTATCGTTTAACAGATTAATCCGCTGGATCACAAGTTATCCCTATCACAGGCTTTCAGACAGTGCTTATAGACACAGGACGCGCACGTTCGATTTCGTTAAAGGAAATGAATGTTTTACTAATACGGCCTACAGACGATTCGATTTATCGCATAATTAGTTATAGGACAGAAGTTCCTTCGACCGTTTGAACGACAGTGTACAACTCACAGTACGAAGCGGTCGTATATGTATAGTGTATTTTAGCGTTGTAGCACGCTAAAAATCGATCGTACACCATTCGATGTGCGGCAGGTTGAACTTTTATAGGCATGCTACGACTTTGTTTTGTTCTATCTGTATCTTAAGAATAGAGTATTTTTATGTTTATGATTGTTTCACTCTTTACGATCATATTATCCCTAGCAGGTATTTCAGCAGTAATTATACTCTTCGTGTTGATGATTTCTTTTGTAATTTTATGGCCAAGTAATTCTATCGATAAATCAAAAGCATCGTTGTCCATTCTTGCGTAAGTTTTGAAACCTGTGATTTCATTGGCAAGCGATCGATTCGTGCGCGAATACGTATTCCGTTGCATTAATTCTTCCGCCATTTTCTTCTATATCTTTTTTATTTTGTCACATCCTGTTAGTATAATTATTACAAACGGGATCTTTTTTTACACGATCGGTGCCATCGCAGAAACGTATCCAGTTTCAAGCACAAAACGTGCTTACGATTGCGTGCGATCGTGTGGAGGCAAAAGCGGACGCGATCCGTTTTTGCAATTGGCTGTCCAATTTGTCGTAAGACGAGCAGCGCGACAAATCGTATTGTCTGTAGTCGTGTAAGTTGACAGCTAATCGATGACAGTCTAAAACGCCTCTCCGAATGTCTTCGCTTCTTTGACTTGTTTCAGAGAATTAGCTTCTCGCTATCAGCTGTGCTCGGTAGGACTGCGCGACACGAAACAGTTTCCGCCTCTCACTTCCCACTTAATACTCATTTCACAAGAATAACAACGTACAACTCGAAGCGAAAAATATTTAGCGAAACGACACGAAAACGATATAACGCATGCCTATCATCGATTCAAAGTTTGCCCTTCGGCGATAGTACAAATTTGTTGTATCGTTAATTTTTAGGCCAACTTAGGAAGTTCGTCTGCGAGAATTGCGGCAAAAGATACAAGTGGAAGGAGTCGTTGCAGCAGCACCGCCGATTGGAATGTGGAATCGAACCACAGTTTGGCTGCATGTTCTGCGGGTGGAGGTTCAAGCACAAACACCATTTGAAGCAACACCTGAAGAGACGACATCAGTGCGATTTACCTCAATGAACGGCCAATCGATCTCTGAACACAGAAACGAATCGATTTCTCTCTATCGACGCAATGTCTTGGAAATCGGGACAACTCAATAGACACTTGCAAAATCAACTGAAAATAGTTTTCGATATTGATTAGATAATTCATGTCGGATTTACCAACGAGTAATGTAGTATCGTATTTTGAATAAGCGATGTTGAAGATTTAATATATATAGCGAAATGTAACTCACCGTGCGCGAAACCGTGACTGTTACGCGTGTGCGCAAATTGACATGCCCTACCACGATTCCGTTTCAACAATAATTCATTTTTCGCTGCAGACTTACGGTCAGCGAAACAATGCTCGTTGGTACACCCTTGATCAGTGTTGACATCGATAGACTAACAACATTTTAAAATCTTCCATTGCGCCAACATTTCGGTATGTTAAAGGATCCTCGTAAACCATTTTTATACGTATTCATGTTCCTGTAATCATTTCCACTTAATCGATATCACAAAATAATTTAATTGTACGTATTTTGAAATGCAATAGGACGATACTTTATTCAAGATGTTCGAGAAACGTAATAATAAAAAACTGCTTTGTCCAAGAGAAAAATAAAAAAAGAGGAATAGAAGACCCTGTTCCCTTGTGAGTTATAATCGTAACGATACTACGGTCCACGTAGAAATTGTTTTATTGAAAACTGAAAGGTCCTCCCGTGCTTGTCTAGTCGACGACAATTTCATTTGTGGAGCTAATGGATACGTTACTGCTTATGATTTCAGGCTTGCCGGTGTTCCCATACCGGCCGAGCTATTTGTGCAACACGTGCGGCAAAACTTACAAGTGGAAGGAATCGTTGAACCTGCATAAAAGGATGGAGTGTGGTATCGAGCCCCGATTTCCCTGTAAGATCTGCGGAAGACGGTTCAAGCACAAGCATCATCTTAGGAAACACCACAAGTCCATTCATAATTACGTAGATCAGTGGCAGTTAACCGACGAATCGACGAAGGAACTCGAGAGACAGTCACGATCGTTCAACGACACGACCATGTTATGATTATCTTCGACCGTTCTCTTTAAACCAAAGTGCACGCTTGAATTTTTTAATTCAGTTTAACCCCTTGACTACTGCAGACTTTGATACGCATCGGCCGTATCATACGGCAGAAATTGAGTTACGATGTGCGCCGGGATCGGTGAACTTTTGGGTGGGGATGCATTTTTGTGAAAACATATTTCGATATGTCAAAAAACTGAATTTCACTACATTAATACGAATTATTTATTTCTTTGGACCGAGTGAGTATACATATTAGGAATTTAATATTAACGTAAAGTATTTCACAAGATATGTTCACAAGCCAAACTATGTTGAGCGCCTATAGGCGCCCTCAGTGTCAGGAACGCAAAATTTCTGAGCGCCTATAGGCGTCCACAGTAGCCAAGGGGTTAAGGGTCGACGTTTTGGGACACACAATTCGTTTCGATCGATGCCTTCCGAAAGTTTAGCACGATGCACATTAACGAATATTGCCAACGAGTCGACGAAGTCTGAGCACGGAGCGTTCGGTGAAAAATAAACATGGGAGAAAGATGTTCTATGAGACTGCCGTTTCGCGCCTTTATTACACACATAGTTGAACGAATAAAAATACCAGTACAAATAAAAGAGAACAGAAACACTTTGATTTAACAAATGTGACGCTGCCTGAAAAACCCTTCGATACCCTAATTCCATTTCAAACATATATCCGTCGTCGAATTCGCTTGAAATAAATGAGTCAAGACCGACGATTTACGAGTCCCTTAATCGTTATGGCATTTTGTTATATGCATGCGTCATCAGTATCAGCGTCAAAATCATTTGTATGCACAAGAATTCCACGAGGAACTTGTTTCAGTAATTATTCGTATAAATTGGGACCACATCACCAATTTCGATGGTCATACAATATATCGTTCGAGTTACATGTCTTGAATGATTTGTATTTATACGTGAAAGCCGTGATAGTTCTAAAAAGTACGATTTTTATTATATAATGTACAACTGTAATATATTTTGATTTATTTCTTTAAAAAATTGCCATAAAAAGAAATCATAATTTGGCTGCGTATGAAACATTATAATGTATTATTATTATTATTATCATTATTATTATTATTATTATTATTGTTATTATTATTATTATTATTATTATTATACATTGAACAACTTTCAATCATTACATTGACATTATAGTACATTTTATATGTTTGTATCCAGATTTTTAATTTTTAACATTATTAAATTGTCGACATTTAAACTGTGATAATTTCGTCAAAAAACATAGTATAAATCGATTCATATTAAAGCTAGATACTTTACGATTTTGCAGTCTGTCGTTCGTTTTTGTTTAAGATATTTTTGTATGATTCTGCGAATGGGAAATTGGAAACGGTTTTCTGGTAAAAAATATTAAAAATTGAAACTTAAATAAAAATCATTGAAATAAATTTCCCCTTTACATGAAGTGCTTAAAGCTTGTTTACATTATTTTCTAATCGGTTGAACTATCAATTGTTATGATAGTGTATTGTTATGTTTGCAATAATAGCAGAAAAATAAATAGAAAGTTCAGTTCTAAGTAACCATTGTAAAGGGAAAGATTCGATCTTTAAATCTATGTTAGAAACATTCAGAAAAAGTTTTTTAGATGTCTTTACAAACTTTCAATTTGTAGCATTTGCCACCAAAACCATGTTCTCAAATTTCAACCTGCTATATTATGCACAACTATTCTAGAAAACAAATTAATAACGATCTGCGGAAGTAGAGGCTCGGAGCTTTGAAATTTATAATTACGCTATTTCTTTTTAACGAAATCATCACAGTTCGAATATTGATAATATCTCGAGAATCATAAATGTAGTATCCAAACGCTTTTTGGACCCACTGTGTATGTTCTGTGAGACGATAGATTAGATATAGGATAGGTCTGCACTAAATAGATTACAATGCTCGTGCACCTTAAAATGTATGTGTCGTAAGAAACAGTATTGAAAGTATATTTTATGGAACGTTATGTCTATGTACGAGTACCTTATATTTGACCACTAATTTCTGTTTCTCGGCCGAGTATCGTATCAGCGTCCTTGTCATAATTTGCAGTAAATCGCATTAGGTCAGAAATCAGTCTCAACGGACGTTAAGGGACAAAGGATTTCAAATGATCGAAACACTTGTTTTGTAATGCAGCTGTGAAATTATTAGATGGAATCAGCAGAGCTCTCCCACTCTTGATCGTTCTCAGATAATTAGTAAATTTCTTTTTTCTCTCTCTCTCTCTCTCTCTCTTCTCTGTGTGTGTGTGTGTGTGCGTGCGCGCGCGCGCGCGCGCGTGTGTGTGTGTGTACATAACAAAATAGTCACGTGCATTTCACGTGTTTGTTCTTGATACACATAATAGCTAATAAAGATTTCCTTGAAAGGGATGGTCCCTGAGATCATTTCCTTAGGAAAAATTAGAATCGTTCCACTGTAGTCACCCTCTGATTGGGTCGTGTTTCCCGTTAATAACTTTTTAACGTAGTCGTGACGAAAATTTTCGCAAGGGACAAAGTCACTTTAAACGATCTCAAGAACCATTCCTTTCGAGGAGATACAACATTTTTGGGACACCCTATGTACAGGGTGTTGCCAACCTGGCGGTGCAAGCCGCGAGGAGACGAATTTGCATGCGAAATAAGTCGAAAGGAAGAATATGTTTCTTCGTTTAAGGTTTTTCTTGAACTATTGATTTTATTCTCCGCAAATATCACGACATGCGAACTCATCGGACCTACAAATTTATATTTCTTGAAAACGATGTCTTAAGTAGGAAAAAACATTATTCAATCTTTTTAACTTATTTTTTCACATAGATCGATCTTCCTGCGCCTTGTAAGGCCAATTCCGTGACACCCTGTAATC
The DNA here is from genome assembly GCA_028453745.1 of Agapostemon virescens. Classification (NCBI taxonomy): domain Eukaryota; kingdom Metazoa; phylum Arthropoda; class Insecta; order Hymenoptera; family Halictidae; genus Agapostemon; species Agapostemon virescens. The sequence continues at coordinate 2,126,638 of CM052099.1, forward strand.
GTGAAGAATCGTGAAAATGCCGTTATTTGCATATTGCACTATCTCGACAATTATCATACTATCTCCACAATTGTTATGCACAAGAGAGAATGATTTCGATATTACACTACTTGGTTTACAAGCAAACAAATCATTTATTTTAGATTCGAAATACTTGAACAATTTCTTTCTAACAATAAAATTGTACGATACATTTTCAGCAAAAAGTTATCACATTTTTATGTCGCAATAATATTCGATCACTTCATAGAATCTAAATATTTTATACATAACATTTATGAGTAACAAACATTTTACTCTTTGGTCGCACATCCATTTTGTGTGTAGATTGTCACCGATCTGGTGGTACGAGTTGCATACAGGAGAATCTACTTTAAAAAATAAATCAATAAAAAGAATAACGTTTTTTCGGTGAAGTTGTCGTCTTGAAAAAAACGAGTTTGAAAATTCACACAATATATATGTTACTAAATAGCAATCGGCTGGTGCATCTCTTCGTGACCCGATTAATGATTTCACGAATAATTATACTCCCTACAAATACTGTACTCATTCTTTTTTAACGAAACTATATAAAAAAAAACATGCTTTCTTGTCGACTTAATTCTTCACGTAAACGCACCTCTTTACGTCTTGCAAATGATTCTTTTTAAATATTCAATAGAAATAGGATCTCATTCTTTTTTTGGTTTTGTTCGTGATTCAGTTTTTTAATTTATTGGCATCCTTCTGATTGCTTGAAACGACTAATTTTGTAGATTCTCTACGAGATTCAAGTTCAACTACTGTGATGGAAAATGTAACATTCAAGGACGATCATATTTCTGTACTACTCCTGTCATACACTTTGGATCGTTGTCTTGATCAAATTTGAAATCTTTTTCATCCTTATATTGTTTGTAGTTCTAAGTAAAATATTGCTTAAAGTAGATAAATGAAGAGAACATCGGTGCTGAAATAGAGTTAAAGATAACGAGAAACAGGATTTTGAATTGCAAAAAGAGGATGGAACATAAATAAAGTCATAGACAAAAAGATTCGTCAACAAGTGTAAGGAAGAACTATATTTTTGATTTGGACAAAAGAAGTGTGGTATATAGTGGTGTATAGTGGAGAATAAGTGTAACTTGGAATCCCGAAAATTGAGAAGCCACTTCAAAACAGGTATAGAGATAAATTTCGAATATCGGTGTTGGTGAACTAGTGTTTATCGAAGATTTTAAAAAACGATCTACGAAAGAGTGCAAACGATACAATGAGACAACGATTCATCGGAGATAAATGAAACATGAATGTTTCTTATACAACTGCACTAAAATTTTACAATCATCATCGCAGTCTCCAGACGAAAGAATCTTAATTTAAAAATTGGTTTGCTAATGAGAGTAAAAAGGTAATAAGATACCATTTCTTCGGGGTAGTCAACAAATTATTATCGATACGTTTAAACGACTACTTTAAACGAAACGGATGTGCAATAGAATATTAATATTCCAATATATCATAAATTTTATGTAGAAAATATTTATTTATCATAAAATATTCATGTAAATATTAATTTAACACAAAAATGAAACAACTCTTTGTTTAAAATCTACCGGACGATTACACGTTTTTGTTGCAATGAAATCGTTTATGTATTTTCAATCTAAAGTAAAAATGACTTATTATTTGTCATTCTCTCTCGTAGATAGCGACGATGATAAAAACAGTACAGTGACAAAACATATTTATATATATTTTTTAAATTAATATCGAGCGGTGGACAAATGCAAGGTATTTCCGATCTGGTAGCACAAGTGAAAATATAAGTGGAAAATATAGGAGAAAACTATTTTAAGTGAGACTTGTTTTCGAAAAGTCATCGTCGCGAGCGCCAGCGATTAAACAGCAGAAATTCGATTTTCTCGAAAACAAAGTCTAGGACGAATAAATGTTATTACATTACTTTCGATTTATTTTGTTGTTTAGAACCGTCTCCTTCCGATTGCATCACCAGTTTGGGAACACCACTGTAATCAAAGTTCCTCCAAAGATCGACTTTCGCAACGTACGTCAAGGTTATTGAAATCGGTGATGTGGTCCCTGTGTAATTGTTCTTTTCATTATTATTTCGACATTTGTTTAATACGATATTTCTATTTATCATCGATTTACCACGAAACATACGAACCAAACTGTTCTTGCGCTATTGGATGGTTTTCGTGTCTGTTAAAACAGGCCGATGAAACGTTTGATGCTTGATAGTGTAATCATAATCGTAACCCCATCGTCTTCTGCACGCACGCACGACTCCATAATTTGTGTTTCAGGTGACGTCGGCCAGGAAACGGTTTTTCCATGCAGGGTCTGCGGCAAGGTCTATTCAAGGAAATCCTCCATGTACACCCACCTTCGGCTCTGCGGAAAAGCTCCCGCATTCACCTGCGTTCTTTGCGGTAGACAATTCAAGTACAAACACAGACTGCAGTCGCACCTTGCGTCGAATTTACACACAAGACAGTTTCAATAATTGGAACCACCCGAAACGACATTTCTCGCACAATGTTACGACAATGAATCGTGTTGCTTACGTGTCTAAATCACACGTGAGAGTTCATCTTTTTTTTTCACCCAACTGATTATTATTTTGCGTAAGAGACTTTTAACTATTCTTCGTTCGATTCAATATTAATTCTAGGAATACTAAACCATATGCCGACACGGGAAAGTTTAAAAGGGAAGGTTTCTTGAAGACACATTTGTTTGTACTGGGTAATCGCTAACCAGTTGGCAGAAATGTCTGTTACAGCAGAAAAGGGGGTGGAGATGCTGCACATGAAATAAGATCATTATACGAAAAAAAGTACATCGTACCGATATCGATAACTTTTTCCTATAAATGTTGTCGCTGCTTGACTTTGGGTTATAGCGAATTTCTGTTCTTTTCTTTCTTCTCCAAAAAACCTAACCCAGACCTAATCAAAATTTGGTAAAAATAGCAGTTTTTTACAAATATCTCGTATACTATCATCCAGCGACACCAGCATGTACGTACAACAAAGAAAAGTTATTCAGAATTACACCCTGTCTTTAGACTGTTAAAACCCATGTAGGGTTAAGTTTGTACAGTTAGGTCATTCTTCGAGAAATCGAATGGTTTTCGGAATTATGTTTCAAATTTAGTTTAAATTTGATTATGCAGTTCGGTCTTTAGTGACCTGTAAACGAATTTAAAAGGATTCTTCGATATCTTGAACATTATTGATTTTACAAAAAGTGTCTACCCTTTTTCATGAACTAACAAACCGATGAAAATGAGTTTTAACGAGAACATATAGAGTATTTAGTAAAAATGATGTCGGTTAAAGAAAATGTTCTTTCCACCATTTATTTTGAAATTGTTTAAGAATTGATCGTTGTATTTTTAAAAATTGAAAAAATAAAAATATAGCTCCACGTGTCCACTTTACGAATGTGTTTTTAAAAAACTAAATACTTGAAAATTGACAAAATAAAAATTTTTTTAAGTGAACGCATAGCAGCGCGATATACTCTCGACATGCGTCTCGTACCATCTACAGTGAGTAACGAAAGTATTCGGACGGATGAAAAGTTTGACGTTGAAAAAACATAAGTCATATTACGAATTACGAAATACTTTTATTTCTGTAATAACACATAAGTATCATGATTATACATGTTAAATTTGAAGTGTCTCTGATAACGTAAACAATACTTATAAAATGTTTCTTGGTAACGGCATCTAAATGACCGCCACAAAAGTATTCGAACGACTAAATTAATAGTACATACTTCAAACAACTATAGTGTTTTAATATTTTGTCGGACCACCGTGAGCACTTATTATGGCTTGCAACCGTCGTTGCATGCTATCAACCAAATTTTCAGTAATATCTTTTTTTATATTGCTCCAGACGTCCAAAATTCTGGTCTTTAATGCTTCCTTGGAATTAATACTATGTTTACTAAGTTGTTTGCCAATTTCTGCCCATAAGTGTTCTATGGGGTTAATGTCCGGACTTTGTGGGGGTGTTTCTAAAACGTGTGGTACGTTGTATATGATCTATTCTTTAACAATACGTGCGGTATGTTTTGGATCATTGTCCTGCTGAAAATGAAAATTGTCTACTACCCCTAATTTTTCCGCACTTTGCTTCAAATTGTCTTTCAATATTTGCATATATTTATATTTATCTAATATTCCGTCGATAATGACGAGGTTTCCAACACCACTGGCCCGCATACATCCCCATACCATTATCGACCCACCCCCATGTTTCACGGTTGATCGTAGATTTTTAAGATCCATCTCTCTATTTCCTTTTCTCCAAATTTTATGACATCCATCTGAGCCAAATATGTTAAATTTCCTCTCGTTCGAAAAAATTACGTGTTTCCAAAAGTTCTTATCCTTGTTGACATAATTTTTAGCGAAACTTAATCTCTTCTGTTTATTGACTTTGCTAATAAATGGTTTCTTTCGAGGAATACGACCATGAAAATCATTTTTACGGAGAATTCTTCGACAAAGTTCAGGATGAACTTGTTTTCTGAAGCTATCAGCAACTTGTATAGCAATTTTTGGTGCAGAAATTGTTGGGTCCTTTTTTATTTCACGCACAATTATATTCTCTTCCCTCTTCGTTAATTTCCTAGGCCGGCCAGAACGGACTTCATCCTGAAGGATTCCAGTGGTTTTTAACTTTTTTACTATGTAATAAATGGTAGATTTACTTTTCCCTAAAAATTGTGCTATTTCGCCATAGCTCTTGCCTTCATTATGCCACTTAATTATCAATTTTCTATCAGTGATGCTTATCTCCGATTTTTTTCGGTACATTATTAATATGAATTTTACAATCTTATTAACATTTGCAGCACTGAACAAGGGAAGTGTGTTACACCAATTGAGAAAAGCCAATCTTTACTGTTTGTTAAATTCAAGGATTGTTTTGTACTACAAGTTTCGTCGTTCGAATACTTTCGTGACATCTGTTTACTCGACGTTACCAAGAAATCTTTCATAAGTAATGTTTACGTTGTCGGATACACTTCAAATTTAACATGTATAGTTATGACACTTATATATTACTATAGGAACAAGAGTATTTTGTAATTCGCAATATCACTTACATTTTTTAAGCGTCAAACTTTTCATTTCAGAGCGTTCGAATACTTTCGTGATTCACTGTATATAACCACTTCTTGATTTAATACCGATACGTATTATCGAAAAAACTGATTGTTGAAAACAGTTACTATTACTGTTCGATGAATACCACGAAAAATGGTTGAAACGTTTTATTAGGAAATGGTGAAGTGTAGATAAAACGAAAATTTAATGTTTCGTTGTATGCATAATGTTTTATGATCAATAACTAAATAAGTGACCTCCAACAATACGAATATTATTTTGATGATATATGATGTATTTGTGGGAAGGTCGAGAGGTTTAAAATTAAATTCAGTCAGGTTAACAAAAAAAAAAGAGAAAATAGATATACAAGGTGTTTGCGAAATCGTGGTACAACCTTCAAGGGGATGATTTGCCATGTAAAATCTAGTTGAAAATAAGGAATATAGTTTTTTCATACGGGGCTTCATTTTCGAGAAAATCGAGTTTGAAGAATCGTTAGGTACGCGTATACTTGGATAGAATCCGCTTTGTTCGCTCTGTAAACAGTGTCGTTTAGAATACGGCATGACTTTAATTAATAATTAGCCATAAATTTCAATAATTGATTTATTCTAGCAACTTAAAAATGTTGAAAATGTCTTTCTTGCTGTTGCGGACAAATTCAACGAATTAATTAATTAATGCACGTGTTCGTAACAAAATTCCAAACTCGATTTTCTAGAAACTAAACCACTGTATGAAAAAACTTTATTCTTTATTTTCGACTCGATTTCGTGCGAGAAATCATTCCCTTGTCGATTGTACCACGATTTCGCAAACATCCTGTATATTAGGCGTGGTTACAGGATTCAGTTACAATCGGTTTAATACGCTGGGACTTGACTTGTAAATGGGGTTCTTCGTAAACATTATAACGTTATCAGATCACTCTCTAGCTCACTGCTATCTCTGTTCCGCTGACACGCACGTTGTCTTATAGGTATTCTTCAGTGGACATTTTCTCTTCGTCACTCAATCGCTAGATTTTTCAAAAAATACCCGCCCTCCGAAGTCAGTGGAGTAAGGGAAGGTCAAAACCCAGGAGTGCATTGTCGGGGGTACCATTACCAAAAAATGTAGAGGAATCTTGACCAAATTAAAAACTCGTCGCTGTTTTTTTGTGCCCCTCAATTGACTAAGTGTCACGTCTGCATCATAAACTCGTCCCCTTCGCTCGAACCTTTCACCCCTACCACGGCCCTTCCACCTAAAAAATGACTAGATACTATTTCTTTAAATTTTATGTATGTTTCACAAAACAGTACAAAACCAAACAAAATTAACAAAAATATTGTTTAACTGCGACCTCAACATTAAAATCATTAATTTTCAATTTTGTTTAATAAACGCAGATAATGAATGTTTAAAAACATTTTGAAGGAATCACGAAATTTCTCAATCGTTTATAGTGTATATCAAAGGACGTCGTATTCTACTTAACAGCCACAGATTAGTACATTAGTCAGTCATACACTGAAAAATCACAAATCCTAACAATGATGATTTAAGTAAATAGTCCCATTATTCTAGTGATATCTACTGAACAGTGATCGTAAATATTTTCACAAATTAATATTATTGAAAAAGAATCAGTTTTCCGAACAATTTTTAACACATAAATAAAAAACAAATAATTCATATTTTGTAAATTTTTAAGTGTCCTCTTTTAAAAAAAAACACTTCCCCTGCATTTATTTCAGAAATTGCAAAACAAATAGTAGAAAACACATTTTCTTCAACTAACATAATTTTTATTAGATACTCTTACGTTTTCACTATAAGCTCCTAGAAATTCATTTCCATCAGTTTATCGATTCAGTTGTTATAAACTAACGAAAAAGGTGCGCACGTTTTTTAACACGTCTGCATTATTAATAACTTTCCAGATATTGAAGAATCCTTAAAATCCAATTCAAATCTGAACAAAATTCGAAACACTACCTCGAAGAATGCTCGATTTTCTGATATTTAAATGAATTTTATTAGATGTCGGTTAGGTGTGGATTAAATTCTTGAGGATTTCATCTCAAAGAACGAATTTGGTTAGTGAAAAAAGGTGAACTTTGCTATTGTTATTCTTACAGTTTTTCCTGCGAATATTTAAAAAACTAAGGTCGAGCAGCTGTAATATGTATAGAGAAAATGTGTTCAGAATGATAACCTAAATGACATACTTCAAGGTCATCGTAATCAGTAAAGCGTATCTTTTTCTATATAATTACCAAAAATATGAAAAAGTTGAAAATGTACAATGAAATTTTCTCATACGAGACTATGTCTTTTTTTATTGAGAAAGTTGAGTTTGAACGCATATACTATTGTTTGTTCGTTGCATACCGATTTTACTTGCTACGAATGCTGAGCACGCGAATTTGACAGACTTTCAAAGCCGATTTTCTCGAAAAGAAGGTTTCATACGAAAATTATTATATTTTCCTTTTTCAATTTGTTTTCTCATGTACGAGCACTCCCTTTTCGGTTGTACCACTAGTTACCGCCCACCATATGTAATTATCGCGAAGGAAATTGTTTCCTAAGTATATAATATGCGTTTATGCATGGAATTTTCTATGAGTACATTCATACACAGTGAATTCTGTATTTCGTTTTTCAATGCCGTTCACATTTCAAATATATAAAACGTTAACACAAATTTTTACAAATACAACGTCAGTAGATAGAATTCTAATTCTGCTTTCATAATAGAATTAATTTTCACTAAGGTCTGTTCTAAACGAATGTTTGATTATAATTAAGAGTATGCATCGTTACTATTCGCACGAGAACTGCCACTACAGTATTATCATACACTACAACAGACATTATTTTTATGCCAAATGCGAGGGTCTACGAAACAATAACTCATTTTTCGAGAATTTGTACGGACTGTAAGCAACTGAAATGAAATATTTTTAAAGTTGTAGGTTCCAAAAGACTCACTCTTAGTATTCCCAGGGTTAACCGTTTAAAGGAGGAGAATTCGGTTTAAAACGCTACAAAGAAGAAACTATTAAGCAATTCTTTTTAAAAAATTTCGGATAATTTAGCTCGTTCAAGAAAACATAATATTAATATTTTCTTGATTAAGTAAATAGTAGAAACGAAGTCTTCAATGTTTGTTAGAAGCAAAAGAAATTAATAATATGTTTAATTCTTCTGTTCTTACATTATCGACGAATCTAGACAAAACTAGAAAGTTCAATATTATCATATTAATGAGACTCCGAACAAAGGTTGATTATTTTAGAAAAGAAATTTTCATATTGTTCGTGTCAAAGAAATTTTTTAATTTACTTCCACGTAGAAGTATAATATATTATTCTATTATCAGTGACCGCTAATTCCAAATACGCGGTTCCAGGGAAAACATGTTTAAAGTTTTCAGCAAGTATTTTTATATACTAATTACTTCAAGTTTCTGTCTGAGTTATTAAAAATGTATTCTCTATGTGTGCTGCCATTGATTAAAATCAGAAAAGAATCGATTATTCCAAGTTGGTAAACCAGGCATTCCGCTGAAGAGAATTCATTAAATTTACGTAATTTACGTAATAACACAATAATTTAATACTTAATACTACTCTCCTATGATTTTACAGACTGGTAACAGCAGTATTCATTGACGAACATTGTACACTTACGGGGTTATATTCACTTGGAAGAAAGCACGTTTATCAATTGTTGGGCTTTGATTTCTGTCGAATTATCGAGCCTAGTGCCATATTATAGAGATCTATAACCATTTCTAGTACGATCAACAATCGCATATTTACCGAAGCGTGACTCAAATTTATCGAAATGCCATACGTTCATCGCTTACAAACATGTTAACGTGTTAGATAGTCCAATCGAATGAAAGATAACATTTGCTTGCGCCATCCAAGTGTAAGTAGTCCCGACAATGAATGTAGACCGTCGATTAATCAGAAAACAACTAGAAGAACCGACATTGTCAAAACGCAGCAGCCGAAACGGTATTTCAAGGCTGTGGAAACGCACCGAAGACAAGTAAGACTGATCGAATTCTTTACGTACATCGTAATCGAACAAAAGCCACAAGATATTTTTACAAAGGGGTATTTTAGTAGAAGCGACTGAAACAATAGGTAACTAGTGAACAATTTGTATTGTAGAAAGCAGATATTTTGTTACACATTTTCTACATGTAGGGCTTCCAGAAATGTACACAAAGGCTATCAGCAATGTAATAAAAAGATTTATAATAACGATTAAAGCAGCAAAAACGTCTAATTCCCTGAGACATTGACAAACTCATGTGTGTTTCTGCGTGTGCGTGGATTGCGATGAGAGCTAACGAGAATGAACGATCGCGTTGCAACTAATGCGAAACCGTGTTCCTAACCATTGTGAAATGTTTCTTTTTTGCAGGCACATTGCAGGAGGTATGGATTTGTCATCGATGCGACAAACGGTATCTGAGCCACGGTGCCCTGAGGAATCACATACGGGTGGAATGCGGTAAAGAACCGACATTCGCATGTCCGATTTGCGGCCGGAAGTTCAAATACAAACACCGATGGCAGTCGCATATAAGATCCGTGCACCACGTTCACAAAATAATGCTGTCACCCGTAATTAACCATTTATAATGCCAATCAACAATTAAAATAATACTTGAACTATTCCCGGAAAAATAATCTTGAACACTTACTTGCGAGATACCTATAGTAATTTTCCATAATATATTATGTATAATATCTGCTAAACTTGGACAATATAGTATTTTGCAATGAAACTATTCTTGTTTGTAGTAACAATATAGCAACACCTGTTGAAAAGTATTCAGCCGTATTTTAAAATCGCATAATTTTCTTACATAGGATTTTAGAGAAAAAGAAGACACTGGCCACAGCAGGACTCGAGAACTTACGTTCTTGAGGTTTGTAGTTGATCAACTTCTGCACACACGCACAGACCCTCCGACTTTTCCCAATCTCCATAGATATTTGGCTTGAGGGATTTCGCTTCCATATTCCACCATCCTGTAACGACGTTCGCTCTCGAATATCCATCGCAGCGTTGCCATTGTCTTTTCTTGTACGTTTTGGCCTAAATCAATGGCCATCGACACACCTCTCGTCGTTAGCTTTGTCATATTTTCAGAAACACTATCCTACCGTTCATTCTAGGATGTGTCCGTCGCTTCGCAAACACCTCTTGCGCTCGCTCGCTTTACATCGCCATCCGTCACCGTCATTAGCGTTGTCGTGCGACGGTCGGTGACCTCTCCATTCCGAACGAGTCCGCAATTATTGAATCCTAGGAAAAGCAGAGGAAATCGCCACAGCGAAACTCCAACTCGCATCGTCGGGTCCTCCAACTTTTCCCGATCTCCATACGTATCTCTCTGGAGAATCCTGATTTCATGCTTCAGATTGAACCAAATGAGTCGAGAGGTTTTGGTATTGGAAACATTAGCGACGATTATGTAGAAAAAGAGATTGTTCACAGATTTGGATGATCTTGAAATATGTTGTCGAGGTCACCATTCCAAATAACTCTTCCCTACGCGTGTTACCACCACTCGGCCTTATTTTTTTTTAGATATTTACGGAAGATAAAAAGGACTCGTTACAGCCAATTTTGTTTTGGGAAAGAAAAGGGGATCCGTCCTTTCCCTTACGTTCTCTTCCCCGAACACCTAACGCAGGCCTATCGAAAATTCGTTTAAAATGGCGGAGTTCGCTGTAATAGGTCGAATAGTTTCAACGAAGAACCCTATTTGTATATTATTGCCCCAAGAAAGGTTAGGTTTGAATAGATTATAAATAGGCTATGTTTGATTAGGTCTGAATTAGGTCTACGTTACATTTCTTAGGAGGGAGGCGCCTCTCTAAAAACCAAATTTCACCATTGGGAAGAGGCAACGTTTACTGTAATCATCCTAACCTGTTTCTTTTGCGAATATCTAAGAAACTGCACCCGAGCGGCGGTATTACACATGATAGAAAAGAAATAGTTGTTCAAAATGACAACCTTGATAACATATTTCATGATCATTGAAATCTGCTAGGAAAACCCCTTCTTACATAACTACCAAATAGTTCAGTAAATAATGTTTACTAAATATCTTAACGAGTAAATGCACTATGAACACTATATTTAGTTTACTAAATATAGGTAAATAT
>CM052099.1:2138065-2157900 GCA_028453745.1 Agapostemon virescens
CGAGCGAATTTTCTGTGCCTCGGACAAATTTCATTTATTTAACTTAGCGTTCTTATAAGGAATTATTAGTTACTGAATAACGAAATTCTCAGATCATAGTATAATCTGGTTTATTTCGGTATTAATAAATTGATGTGCCATGCCCTTAACCCTCTCGCTACTACGGGCGACTATAGTCGTTCTCCATAAAGTGCCACTGAGGTACTTCGGGCAACTATAGTCGCTCTAGATAAGGTGATGCTAAGACGCTACTGGCAACTATTGTTCTTTTGTTTCGCAACATATATTTTTCCCGAAACAAATTTTTTTTTCTTTGAAAACACTCAGAGCAGCCCGGGTCTAGTGAGGCGTGTGAGCGGCTGCTGAAGATCGGTCTCGCGTAGCGTGCAATTTTGTCGCAGCGGCTCGTTCAGCGGAAGTATCGCGGCGCAGAACCTGCCCGTAGCGAAAGGGTTAATTTAATGATAATCATTATTAAAGAACGCAATGGTGCCGGTCACCGGTGACCACCATGGTATTTAACGTGTTAAGAATGGCATAGGTAGGGACCAAAGACGGATCAATTGGTAACGGGAAGGAGATGTCCATTTGTTGTCAAGCGTCGGATGTGGTCGTCTCATTACCCTCTGTCAGTGATCAGCGATATTCGGACGATTTTTTTTCCACAATGAACCACTTCGGAACGTAGAAAGATGAAACTGCTTTTTGTGTTGCTATAGGTTCGTATCATCGCAAGTATGATATTGAGACGTCGTTGACTCGCCGTAGCACTTAGGATGTGCACTCAGCAAACAATTACCATATTGCGCGAATGTCTTGTTCGGAGAGTTGTCACGGCGAAGCAGTACAGTCACACTCTAATCTATCGAGCTTTAAACGTTGTTACACAGCGTGGCCGTTCGAAGGAGACGCAATTCGGCAAAGCTGATCCTCTGCAAAGTCCGCCGATCTGTTGACGTTGTCGTCGGTTCGTGGTCTCATATCTTCTCAGTGCCTGTCATCTACGTCGAATCAATGGATGGCCAGACTAGAAAATGGATTACTTTCTTGGTGATTTACAATAGTACCAATCCTCCTGGAGTCGATACGTAGGTTGTTGCTGTTGACTCCTGAATGTAGCTATCTTTGTTATTTTCTCCGATCGTCGTGTTGCGTTGTCTTCGTCGTTGGTGTTGCTAATTTGGTTGCAACTGAAAGGGAGCGTTTCGTTCTGGGTCTGTTAGTAGAGATCTTGTTGGTTCCTTCGGCAGGTCCTGTCTTACATATTGAGATACCGGAAGACGTTTAAGGGTTCGGTAACGGAGCAGGTAGTAGCGGACGCATGCCATATATTTATCCATTTATTGGCGAAGTCATTCTTCGCTACTTTTATCCGTGCCTTTGATGAAATTTGAAGGTGACAGTTTAAGAGCAAAAATCGTTCTCAAGGCCTTTTCAGGAAATTTCGTTCTGATGTGATCACTAGACTGCGGATGTGATGCATTTATCGCAAAAATGGAAGAACGTCAGTATCAATATATTTCTTGCGATTCGACGAAACCATTAAAATGAGAAATAAATTCCTGCTTGGATCCCACGTCTTGCGATTAATGCAAATAATTTTTTCTTGCATAAAAATCCGCAAACTGGTGCGATTTAAATGTTTGTGGCTGGTAACAACGTGAATCAGTTTCGACGAAATTTTCATGTTGTATATAATTGATGTAAATCTGTAAAACACTTCTTTTTTTTAAATTTTCTCGAAATTTCGTTTCTCACTTGTTTAGTAAACGAATCCTTTTAACACGTAAAAAAATCCCAATTCATTTGATTCAATTTTAAGAAAATAATGCGTATTTTAAATGGTGTTGAATGTTTTTTGCCAGAGTTTGTACATATTTAACAGGCGTATAAAGTTGAAATGACTGCGATTTTAAAAATTGTGTTCAAAGTGCTCTGGCTTCCACTGCAGCAGATAAAGTGGCTGTTGGCGCGCCTGGTGTTCTGGCTTCTCGATTATTATTAAACCATTGTTCTAGTAATCATTGTTAGAACATTATCTGTGCTACATAGTACCGATAAGATAAAATTGTAATTTTTGTATTTTAAATAACGTTACTACTGCTATATCTTTGTCCCTATCTTCTACAAATCATTCTCCTCGATTGAGTATACTTTGAAGAAGTAGCAACCCTTACGTAAAGCTTGCTGTATATATAGAATTGTCGATAATCGGTGGCAAGAAAAAGGATGGCCCTAACAAAACATAAATAAGTATAAAATATAGAGTTAAAATTTTTCATAATAGTGTACCAGCTCTAAATCCTACACACACCGACAGATGGAAACGTTGACAATTAGACGTTCTTTTTCGCAATTACCTGATCCGTTTCCGATTTTGGATAAAATATCTCGTACATGGTTTTCATTAGAATGCGAGATATTTGGTCTGTAGTTTTGGAAAACACTTACTTTGTGAGGTAATGTGTTCGCGTACACAAAGGGGGCTAGCGATGTTGTTTTTCTTTAACAAATAATTTTACTTTTTCAGTGCATGATATAATTTGAAACACTGCTTTCCTTCTGTAGATTTTTTTTTGTTGCATGACACACATCGTTTTGTAGGATCACATTACTTTCTTGTGGGAAAAAATGTAAACCAGTAGCAAATTCTAGCCATGAAGGAATAATCATAAACAATAAAAGACGTTGAAAAGTACAGTAAAATTGAAAGGGAACGGACAAGTAGAACAAACATATAAAGGGTGCCCTATTGTTCATATGTTTATCTGTTGGCGAGCGTTGGAGATAAAGTCATTACACCGCCGATTACGGACCACCCTGTGTAATACACGATGGTTCTAATTATTATAGAATTACGATACTCCTGTCGTCTAGGATATGTTCATAATAATTACAAAAAGGACATCGGAATAATGAAATAATAATTGTAGCAAGTATACCAACTTCGTATACTTTTTGGAGTGGAGGTCAGTGCTTATCGTGTTCTTAATACTCGTATGGTCAATTTTGACCGTTAGATAATAATATTATTATCTAAAACATCATGGCACTTTCCTTCCTATTTGGTTATTTACATTTACAGGCTTGGATTCATAAAAACTGTCGAGAAAGTTAAATCGTAATGATTTTTCTTTTATAACGGACAAATCAAAATTATGATTTATCTGTATTATATGCGTAGGTCTATACTTTAATCGAAAGAATAAAGAATTAACAAAAAATTGTTATTCTTTAAGCAAATAAAAATATCGAAAACGACTCGGAAATCGTTGCGGACAACAGAATGTTTTATTAAAAATATATACATCTATGCCATTTAAACAATTCTTCGCGAACAAATCAAATATGACTGACGGGCAATAAAAGAACTATGTGTCCTATAGATTTGTAAGTACTATCTTTAAATTTTCATTAAGGCCTGCCGATATCGCTTCACCGAGTATAATGTGTATTTACTGAAATGCGATCACGTCCTTCAAACTGGCCATAGTATTTGTTAATAAAATTTTTATTTCGACTGCAACTATACGTACAGCCATAGGCCATAACGAGTGTGACTCGCCGATCATACGTATGCGTCCACGATACTCAAAGGGTTTACTTTGTTTCTGTAAAAGCCGGTTTTTTCGTTCTTTTGTTATAATTATTAATAGCGTAAACAACACGTTGCGATTCGGCCCCTTACAATATTTAACATAGTTATTAGTAAACATTGTGTTTGGTTTTCTATCGAGACAAGCTTTTTTACGTTGTAATTTGAAAATTATTTTTTATTCGTTCAATGTGCTGAACATTCGGTTAAAGAATGTTATTAATCGAACTCGACAGAAAATTCGATAGTACTATGACTTTTAACACGCATTAAGTGTAATATTTAAGGAAACATTGTCAATATTTATCTTGTTCGGCAAAATATGCTTTCTGAAAAGGAGAAATAACACAAGCAAATACAGAAAAGGTTAACTGATTCTTCCAACAACACCGATCAGAATTACAATGGTTTCTTAGTTATGCAGCTGTCTTGACCTTTATAAAACTACCCCTTTCACGCCACTGTTCCCTCGAGACGAGAGTACGTGTTAACGTATAGAAAAATTCCATCAAAAATAATAGAAGCAAACGAATCCTTATTTTTACAATTCTAGTAAACACGATTACGACCGTATCCGCCATCCGCCATTTTGGCATACACGCAGGCAATCGTGACCACGTTCACGTTTCCGCATCTCCTTAACAAAATCAATTCTAAAAAGTTATTAGATGGTTTACCGTTTCCCGATCGTACACGCATATTGATTTCGAATTGTGCTTTCAGGGAAAGAAAATTTAGTAAGATGGAAATGAACCAACCATCGGAGTAAGTAAATCGATTACTATAACCTGTTTGTCTGATATTACGATGCGTCAGGTTTGCTCGCAAGTTTCGCAAACAATTGCACATTAAACGTGCAATGGTTCCTGGTTTCGACCCTGCCAAGCTGCGTTTTCCCCTGCCACATTAAATCGGTACCTCCTTTTGTACATCGTTTCTCTCGCTTCCCGTTCACACATTCGATATAAACGTCTCTCCTATTATTGACTTCCTTTCTGTTTCTCTATTGTCTTTCCAGTGCCGAGGCTAACGGTGACGAATATTGCGAACCTGGGCTACAAGAAAAGACCTGTGCTTCACAAGTGCACCAGGTGCGGCAAGTGTTATCAGCTGGAAACATCGTTGAAGAGACATCAAAGGCTCGAGTGCGGAGTGGAACCGAGGCAGAGCTGTCCAATTTGCGAGAAAAAATTCACGCACAGATTCAAATTGACCCACCATTTGCCTTCGTGTAGAAGAAAACGGACATAATTGCGTTCGAAGACAATCCGTAGGCACTCGAGGCTATTACCGGTTCGGCATGTGACGCCGGTCAAGGCCGAAGAAACGATTCAAGTGCAAATTTATGGCGATACCTTAGAAAGGGGATGTTTCGGTGAATGCGATAGTCTCGAAGACGATATAAAAATGTATTCTTACAATTGAATCGGAGGGATCGTTGCGTGGTTCGTTCGTTGACGAGCGACGATACATTTTGTACGTTTGTGCATAGCATAGATCCAGGAGTTGTTGTTAGTCTATCGGTGAGGAGTATCGAAGAGGTTTATTGTTTCCAAAGTACGAAGTAAATAACTATGAGAATCCGTTAACGCTATTCGATTGTACAATGTTTGCATCTTTGAATAAAAAGATTTTCTTATCAAGGAAGCACGATTAAAAAGGAACGAAGACGCGTTTCTTCGTCCGAGAAACTCCAAGACAATATCTCATCAACGCAAGAAATCATACTCTCGCTAGAGCTGTCATTCTGTATAACAACTTATTCTACTGCTTATCCGGCTGCTCTTCTGCTGCTCTTTAACCTCTAGTACCCTTTATCTTTTTGCGGCTCTCTGTTCAATGCTACGTGTTTATCATAGAGTGTCACTCTCGAAAGCTATCGTATCGTACACTCGAACGCAAAGGTAGCTCTCCTCCGACAGCTACCATTCTGCGGTAGATCGAAAGTGAGTTCGGAACGCTCGCGTGGATACGTAGCATTTCGCCCGTATTAGTAACAAACAAAATGAAGATTAATACTTTCAGGAACGCGACACTCGTGCTGTGTTTAATTCTCCGATAAAGGAGAACATTTTGTTAATTTCCTTTTCCCGTCGCGGGGAACGGCGAAAAGAGGAATAAATCTGGCGACTAACGACTAAATCCTCTCGTTTCAGGGCTTCTGGCGACTATGCTGCTTTCGCAAGACATTCATCAGCCACGCGACAACAGCGACGCCCTGTGGAACCAGCTGTGTTACACCGAGACGCCTTACAAGCCCAACAGAATCCAAAGGGGAAAGGATTCGAAGGACAGCGAGGCGAAGTATGTGTGCAACAGGTGCGGAAAAACGTACAAGGCTACCACCTCGCTAAGTCGACACAAGCGGCTCGAGTGCGGCGTTGTCCCTTGCGAGGTCTGCCCTATCTGTGACCGGAGGTTCAAGCACAGATTCGTCTTAAACTCGCACATCGTCGGATGCCAGAAGAAACTGCGGCACATAATGCAAAAGTGCCGTGATTCGCCTGTTTTCGGCGAGAAACCGGAGTAGCGATAGCGTTCGCGATTGTCTTCTTTTCGTCGCCTGAACACCTTCTAGATCAGGCAAATCCACATAGAGAGTCCGTCGACTTTGTCGCAAAATGCTTGTCGGCAAGCAGAGTGATTCGGTTAGGTGTGCCACCTATGTTACGTATATTAACTGTTTGGTATATTAAAAAATGGCTGAAACAAAAGTTGCACGGTTTCGAGAGTTAATGTACAATTTGATATTTACAATAGTATCTTCCTATTTTGCTTCTTTACCGAGACGTATACGTAACCTTCCGTTTCTTTGCCACAAAGGGTGGCATTAATTTTAATCTCGCAGTTCAAAGCTGTTAGGTATAGGGGCTGAATAAGTAATGGTTTATATTTTCTATAATTTATTTTTAATGCAAGTGTTTCTAAACATGTTCTCCATTGCGATTAATGTCTGCGCGATCGATCGATCGGTGCAAGAGAAACATTCTTGTGTTACCGCATCGTATGTTCCAGTAATACGATATTCCTTCTCTTTGGGCAAAACGAAGGTGACTTTCTCAAATCATTTAACATACGGACGAATAGCGTTTTAAAATGTTGACCAAACGGTTGGAACGTTTTCGAAACGTTGGAAAGATTGATTTGCCAGCTAACGTGTAAACAAATTCTTACGAATTGCTGTCGCTCGCAATTGCGAATACAAGAGTTACGGTCATGGTTTTTAAATTTTGCATCTGAGCCTATAATGAAAATTAAAAACACACCTTTTATAAACCTGGATCTTTTACATACGAGTTTCATCGAAATCGATTGACGCATAAAAAAAGCTACAGACACTGTAAAATGAGGAAACCTTTGAACGTAGGATTTGTGATTCGTTTGAATTACAATTTCTTACAATCTGTGCTATTTTCTTGATCGAGTGCGATAGAACTCTGTTCGTTATAGACTATAACAAGCACCTTCTGTATTTTCATTATTAGACACAAATGTTTAAAAAGAGCTCGAAAATCATGATCTTTACTCTGTTCTTTGTAATTGCGACCAATAACAGTTTCATAGTGAGACTATTTATGCATTACCTAGTAAATTAATCGTTCTAACATATGAAGAAAAGAACGCAAAAGCTATTCGGTCCTGTTTGTCTAAATTATTCGTTTTTAAAGAATGTACGAATACTTTTTACAGTAAACGTATATTAGCTTTACGTAACCGGCCGACTTTTGTTTCAAATATTTCTTCATGTTCTCAAAATTATGTAAGCTAGTTACGTGGCTTGGTTTAGGTGCCTCATTCTGCGAATCTACTTTGTTATGCTACGCGTTCGTTTGAGAGCAACATTCGTGAACAACTCACGAGACTCGTCCTTTCTAAATTGACACGTCGCATAAGAGCGGGAAAGGAGAATAATTTTCGTGAGTTCAATCGTCGTAGATCTACTGAAATATTCATTTGCGAATTCAAATCTGCGGGACGTTGAACGAAAAACGGAATTTAGTGCTTGGCAACGGTACCGGATGTTTCAGTTCTTATCCTGTTTGAAAAATGTTTTGTTTTTTATGCGGAAGGCTTTCTCGTTTAAGTGACAGTTAGATTATCTTTAACACGTTCAATGTTAATGCGTACGCGCGTTACTATTTCAAGGGATGTCGACGTTTTCGTCATCGTGTTTGCTATAATTTTTGTACTTTCCTTGTTTACTTGTAATGTAAAACGATCAAATTTTCGTTGTTTTCGTAATGTTCAAACAAGTAAATTGAAGCATCTTCTTCTCAGCGTATATACCGACTTTGCGTTAAACGTGTTAAGAAAATCTACGTGTCTCCATAAACTTGTAGACTATTTTATCAGCTTAAAAAAGAACCACGCCGCATTGTATTTCTTTGAAAAGAATTTGCGTTATTACTTTCGCTTCTCTTATTTTGAGATTCTTGCAAAGCTAAATGAAAGTTATAAAATCGTGCAGTAACTTTTCTGAAACACCCTATGTACACTAAAATATTAACTCTTTTTAAAAACATTGTGTATACTTTAGGACTTGCGTAATTTTTCATTGTAAACGCTTTAAAATTGTTCTGTCCACAAGAAGAAGTTAGACAAAGTCGCCCGCGTCGATGCAGCTTCTTGTGGGGATAAAACGACGAAGCTTACGAGGACAAAAATTGTGTGACAGTACAGTTTGAAAAGTTCTCGTCGCGTATCTCCCGGACTCGATCGATCTTTATTAATTTAGACCAGGTATATAGAAATATGCGTTTGTTTTGTACCATCAAAGTTAACTCTACTAGATTGTTTTAAACTCTAAGAAGCATTTACAATCGATTGTTTATATACTTTTTTTACAAAGTACGAGCGTTCCTTTTCCAACGAATAAAACGTATACCAGGAATATCTTGATGCTTGTGCTTTCTATGTACCTAGAAATAAACGATATTGAAGGAGCCATGTAACTCGTTAAATTCGACACCGACTATCGCTAAGTATACTATGATCTATCCCAATCGAGGGTTTTCATTCGATCAACACTCGGCCCTTACACTGTAATCTCGAATCTGAAAATTCAAGTCAAATTCGTCGATTCGTCGATAGTCCATCCACTTTTCATTCACTTTTAAACTGACGATTGTTACCAGATATTTTTCTCTGTATCTGTGTCTGTTCGTTCACAAGTGTGTTCATTCGACAGGTCTACTATCGAAGAATGCCTGGAACACGTTAGACAATTACCATAATCTACCGGTGGATGATCTTCTGCTGAAGGAAGGGGCTTATAACGACCCGTACTATTACCAGAATGCGGCGAACGATCCGAATAAGAAGCAAGTCTTCACCTGCAGCTTATGCGGCAGGTCGTACGCCTGGATGTATAGTCTGCGTCGACATTTGCTGCAATGCGGCAATAAGGAGGCAAGGAATAAATGCCAGTTCTGCGCGAAGAAATTTTACCGACGAGACAGGCTCAAGGAACACTTACTGGCTCATCACTCAGACTTAATCTGAAAACCAATTAGAGACCACTTCAATTTTAACCCCTTAAATGTGGACGGATTTTATTAATATAAATAAATATATAGATATAAATATACATAAATCTTTCAGTATATCTCGAAGAAATTTAGATTTCTTTATTTGTTCGAATATTAGTTTTCTCAATTGTGCACAGTTCTTATCTAAATATATAGTGAAATCGGTTCAACGATTAGTTAACTGTCCTTGAAACGAGTTCGTGCTAAATCATAATCAAGATACAATGGAAAGTAAGAGAATAGTGACTTTGCGTTGTTTCGAATAAAGTGTTTCACAATTAAAGGGTTAATCGTTCAGAGTTCCGTGTACTTTTTTAATATTAATGCCGATATTCGTTTTGTGACAGTATACAAATTGTGTGGCCAGATCCCAACAAATTGTATTTTTCCCAATGTTCAACAATTCAATAAAACTGCTAATTATGAACGCCATTGTAAATTATACGAGTTATTGCATTTTAGAATTGAGAGGCCTCGCTACCTTAGCACCAAAAATTATGTAGTAATCATAATTTCTTTCGTTAACTGAAACGCGACAAGTACCATCGTAACAATCGATTTTTTATTGAGTATTTATCAAAACGAACGATTAATATGTACTACCCGTGTTTTTTAACGCGATACTCGGAAGAAATGTGAAAGGAATTCGCAAAGGAACTGGTTCGGTACTGGTCCAGGTACATCGCATCGAGTGACGGTAAACTTCGCTGCTCCTACGCTTCACTGTACCGTTCCGAGTGTCACGTTACGGGGCACGGACAGTACAAACCTTATAAATTAATTCGTTGCAAACCATTGTCGATAAGAGATCGATGACCTTAAACGTCGCTAATTTTTTTTTTGTCGACGAACCGTCGGACCTCTCCAAAGGTAGTATATTCATGTTTTCGTTTTTCCTTCACCTGTTTATGTGCGTGCGTGTATTTCGTAGTATCGACAGTATTTTCCATAGAACGTTTCCTTACTTCTCGGTAGCGACTTAAGTTTTTGTTAAGTTAACGAGACTCTGAATTTGATATCGCAGTAGCCGATTTTTCTCTTCTCTTTTGCATAGGTCCCATGGAGATGCCTTGAATTCGTTCTCAAGCGTTGCAAACGTACATCTGCGGCGAGTGCAACAAGAGTTAAAAGTCGATGGCCAAGCTACGCAGACATCAGCGAATCGAGTGCGGGAAAATGCCCTTTCATCGCTGTGACATATGTGACAAAGCATTTTACCGAAGATACGACCTGATCAATTACTATAAGACGAAGCATACCGCAACCCGGACCAATTGATTCGTTCAATTTCTCGCATCTCCTTCGATTCGATCGATCGCGATTTCCCCGTTAGAGTAGTATACAAAGCAACGATCGTCGCGTTGACTGTTGTCGTGGTGTCGGTCGTACGCGTGTATCCGGACAGAATCCCTTGTCCAGATCGATGAATACATTTTTATCGTAATACGCAGAATGATTCGGTTGACCCTGCTATCTACATTCGAATGAAAATTCTATGATTTTAGGAGTAGCAAACCATGTAATAATTTTTTTTTTCTATTTTGCATTTCTATGGAAATTAGATTAATTCTGTAGAATATTTGTAGATGGTAATTCGGCAGCCAACGTGTTGAAAATCTTTTCCTAATCTCAAAATATGAATTCGATAAAATCTTTAGACTTTTTGTGAGACCCTTTCTTTGGAAAAGTAACGGTTCCCTTATTAGGGAGTACAATTTTTATGAATCGATACTTAATATTGAGAATTTTAAGCTGGGCAATATTCCTGTATATTAGGAATACGTTCGCAAAGAAGGAGTACATTCGATGATATTGTGTATTTGTATTTCTTAAATTTCAGTTGTCGCCAAAACCATGTTTGTAACATGCTTTATTCCTGAATCATCCATTCCTTTTTTCTTCCACTTTTTTGTGTCCGCTTATACTTTACATTTTAATTTATGATACTTATAATTTATTTATACCATATACGCTGTATTTTAACCGTAGCGTATCGTGCAGAAAGATATCTGCATTTAAGAAACTTGCTTCACAAACGCATGAACACTCGTCCCTGCTTAATGTATAACGCCGATTGAAATAAATAAACGTACGCAAAACTTTGACACTTTCTCAATAAATTCCTGTGAAACTGTGAAAAACTTCATCGATTCCTCGTTCCAGTAGATGTTCAATGTTGTGTGGAGACGTTAAAAATTTTTATTTCAATAACACCGAGCAATTTCTTATTGTGGACAGTAAAAACTCGAAAGCGGCACCATTTCTTCTGTCTCGCTGCATGTTTTTTCCCCTGTTACGCCTCACCTTGTCATTTTTCGTATACGTTAACGCGAGCTGTTCGTTCTTCGCAGGGAATCAAGCAGAGGCGATCGATTGGTACCTGAAAACGGACCATGATGCCTCGCAGACACTGTTCGAGTTCGTTGCCAGTAGCTACGACTCGCCGGAAGTGGAGGAACGGAAAAAATCTGTGAAGACGGTAATCTGCGAAGAGTGCGGCAAAAGCTTCTCCCGCCTCGACAGCCTCCGACGTCACGAGAAGAATTACTGTAAAGTGAAAGGGGAGACACAGTACTGTCGTTTTTGCGGCAAGAAGTTCATGAACCCGTTGTCTTTTATTTCCCACGTTAAGTCGATGCACGCGACTCCCTACGCGACGTCGAGCCCGCGACTGACGATGCAATGAATCGTTTAAATTTTCTGTTTATTTTCTTTTTTCTTTTTTTCTTTTCGTTGAAGATCATTATCGCTAGCTTAATGCACACTTATATCCGAATGTAAACAGTTACGAAGAATTTCTTCCTTTATTCAACATTTTTCTCTTTTGTTTGCATTGAAAATTCATTACAATGTTTCATCGATTGTTTACAACCATGAACAAATAATAGTTATAGCACTGGCAAGTGCACATCAGACTTTAGTTTTATTGTAATGATCTTTTGCCTTTTGGGTGTGTGTTTGTTGGATTTGGTGATATGTAAGTTAGTATATTATAAAATATCGATAGTTTCGTTAGTTATTATAAATCAGTGCATTAAAGTATCGGTTGTTCGAAGCTGCAGTTGACAGCGCTTTCAATTCTCTTTTCGCATTCTAAACGGTGAAGTTAAATACGTTACATACGTACGAACTGAACGCGAAAATGTACTGTAACTATAATATATACGTAATCAAAAATAACGTTATCGCAAACATCGCAAACATCGCATTATGTAGTTTCCACGTGTAAAATCTTCTACGAGAGAAATTACAAATGTACAGTATATCTTGCGAGTAAGATGCTGCAGGAGTTGCTAATTAAATAATATCAAGCATTTTTGCTAAAGTACTGGCACACCTGTAAATTACAGGAACATTTCTAATTCTTCCAAAGACGAAAATGCAACTGAGCGTCGTGTACCGTTTGAACGAATATCGTATAGTCTTTAGAGTATTCGAACCCAAAGGTTTCAAAGTTTCTCAGTTTTTATTATTTTTCTTTTCCGATCATTATTCTATTGTAAGAATTTACTCTAACGAAAGGCAGAACAAGAACATCGATCAAATATGGAACAAGAAAATTGCTGTACGAGGGCTCTATATGTATTTGTATATACATACAGATTGTATCTGAACGAATATCGTAAACTGAAATAAAATAAAAACGCATACTTGAACATTTTGTAAATCGAATGAGTCTATTGGCGAGCATCTTTCGATGTCTGTTTGTTCGCTAGAAAACCCTAACCTCCCGCAAACGAATTGATTATAATACGACTAACAACGTTTTTTTTTTTCAAACAAAAATAATAAGCTAGATAACTTCGACTTTGCCCGAAAGCAACGCAGCGCGAGGTCACTTGACAGTGTGCATGCTTCTCGCTATTCGCAGAGCCTTCGCTCCTCTTCGTTTTGCCGATCTCGTCCTTTTTAACAGAATGACGCGTCTTTGCAGGCGAGAACACGGAGAGCAACACGGATAAGGATCAAGACGAAGACATTTGCGAAGTCTCGTTCCATGGGCAGCTGCCGATGAGCTATCTACTCTGCGACTCGTCCATCTTGAACACCGTGGAAACCAATATGGCGCAGAAGAGCGCCAAGAGCCATCAGCAGTTCCGGTGCGACGGTTGTGGTAGGGCTTATACGCGGATGGACAGTTTGAAACGGCATCAAACCAAATGCGACGCTTCGTTAGAAAAGCTGCAAGAAGAGGTCGAATGGCTGCATCGACAGAAATTCTATTGCAGTCAGTGTGGCAAGGGCTACAAGAGGCTGGACACTCTCAGAAGACACGAGAGACTCGTCTGTGGCGACAAAGAAACCAGCCTGTGAACGAAACGACACACCCGCTTTTGAATCTTGTTACAGATCATCTCGATGAAACTAGTTTATTAAGCATTTTAACACTTTCGCCGCTGAATTAGTCTTCTCTTAAAGTTGTTATTTCTCCAGACATTAATTTATCCTGTGCTAAACGCGCGACTATATTTGTAAAACTAAACAACAGACCGTATAACTTCCATCAGTATTATTATTACTATATTTTTGTACTTCTATGTTAAAACAACTAGCTTACTTCTTGTGCAGTTCATTCATGTTACTATGAATTAAATTTACCTTTTACACGTGACAGCTAGATTTCACGAAACATTTATTGTGTTCATTTCAAAAACTTCGAGACGGCCTGAAGTAGTAGCTAATGTAACTGCCACTTACGTACGCATAATTGTTTTTGTTTAACGATGCATTTTCATTAGAAATGCAAAAAGAGAAAAAGAAATATTTGAAACTCATTTTGTTGTATTATTGCAATGTTCATAACTCTAAACTATAGAAACGCCAGTTTCGTGCTTATCTATGGTATTAAAACGAGCGCTCCTAGCGCAGTATTAAATTGAGATCAACGTTTGTTTAAACAGTCAAGCGAAGCATGCATGTTTCGAATTGGATTGGAACTTCATGATGTTGCATACTTAGACCTTGATAGAAAACGATTTTGTAAACTGCTCTCGAATTCGTTTATACGAAAAACATCGCTCTAAATACTTTCTGCTCTTTGTAACGTCTTACCAAGGAATAGAGGTGTGTTATTGTTCTAGGACTAACATGGTCTTGTCCAAAATCAAATTGAACTTGTTCATATTACTAATCGTTCGGTAGCGTATCGCTCGCATATGGGCGCCGAGGTGTTCGATCTAAAAGTAATCCTTTAGATGAGATATCGAATAAAATAGATTTGTATAGATTTCGTGAGACTCGATAAGGTTGAAAGTAGAGTGTATAATTTGGACGACCAAGATCGGAACCGTGCGTTGCAGAGAATTGACCAAAGAATAACCACTACGGACGAATCACCGTTAGCTACCGTAGTCTCCGCTAAGCTTGTTATTCGTTTGTATATAAATATACTGAAAAGTACAAGAAAATATATCCTCCAATAAATTTGAATAGTTTCGTTTTGCTTCGCGCAAATCCTTGTTCGTTAAAGGCTGTAACCGAATTTTGGGGGATCAAAATCGCACCCCGCCCGATTTTAATTAGACACCAGCCATTCGATAGCCTATCCAGAAAGAACCTTTCTACCAAGTTTCAGCCCGATAATTTTTCCGTTAAGATAGTTACAGGGGAAAATCGAAATTCTCATTTTTCGTTCTATTTTTGATATTTCTAATAAGAATTTTACGCATCCCACGTATCGGATCCCACGTTAGAGAGGTTCTTCGGATTTCTCCGTTGCGTACTTTGCAGGTTTCACATAGAAATTTGAAAGTAACATTCAGCGATAAGATGTCATCGTCAGCGCTGTCCCCTTTGTCGAAAATAGAGCAAGAATTGGTTTTTCGATCTGTCCATGCAACTACCGTTACATACGGGATATCAAGTTGAAAAATTGGCACAGAATGGTTTCTCTCTCGTTGACTATAGCCTTTTTCTAGATAAATCGAGTCTAGCGACAATCTAAAGGGAGATTGTATCGATCGTGTGGCTCTTCATGCTTGCGCAGAATGGTTCTAATTCCGGTCGGTTAAATTCTATCGTGTACTCGTATCGATCAACCGTTTGTACCTGCGTGTGAACGTTCATTAAATCTGAAACTTAAAGTTGGCACTATGTGAACCGTGTTTTTCATTATTTCAGCCCTTCCTGTTGAATTTATTGTTTCATTAGCTAATTCTCTGTCGTGCATCATTTCGTGACCCATTATCGTTACCCTTTTTGCTTTTCCTGCAGGTGTTGAAAACACGGGAAAGTTCGATGCTGTGAGGATTCTAATGAAGAAGGAGCGTCACACAGGCGAACAGAACTCGCTCTACAATAGCTTGTGCAGACGTACGCGAGACTTGACGGAATCGCGACAAACGGAGGATGATCCTTTCAGAACAGATCTTTATCTGCACGTTCAACAAACGAACTATCTATGCACGGACTGTGGGAAGGAGTACAAATGGCTGGACAGCTTAAAGAGGCACAAGAGGGTCGACTGCGGGAACAAAGAAAAAAGATTCTCATGTCATCTATGCAATAAGAAGTTCAAGTACCGATACGAACTAAAAAATCACATAACCGCGCACCATGGAATGTAAATACCGCATACACGCTCGAACGATTCACTGCGCGAGAATCCTCCATCTTGGAGTTTAAAACTATTGAAAGTCACATATACTTTCGATTCGTGTTTTAACACCGATACCTACCGATAACTTTTTTAATCGCAACTTAAACTTAATTATTGTCTAATATGGAGGAAGACGCTTGTAATCGAACGCATTTGCAAATTAATTAACGGACAGCGGATTCTGTATCGAATGTATGAATGAAAGAGCCGATTCATTTTTCGTTGACACAAAAACGAGTGCTTGTTATTCATGTACCGGTATGAATCAAAATAATTTTTACACAATTGCGAAGGTATTGTAATTGTCATAGCTCGGTAACGCGTACTCCAGCTCTGTCACAATTTATGTTTATCAAAAAAGATAGACCACAAAGTATTTGCATTTTTCTGTTTAGTCTATCGATCGTATTATTTGCAAGAATATATGTTAATGTAAAGTGAAAACACGACACGACGGCGGAACGTTTTCGAATAGGATAGACAACGTTTTACAAACAACAATTAACGTTTTACAAATTTCCATTGAACGATACGGAACTTACCTGTAAACCATCGAGACATGCGTAAAAACTTTCAGACCAATCTGAAACAATCCGTTATGAATTGCAGATGTACATATTAATCACAGTTCCGTGGAAATTATCGACCTATTACACTTATGAGAATAGATGTTGTTGAACAATGTCGTCGATAAACCTGAAAGACTCGTTCGTTATGTATAATATTTTATTATCCTTCGGTCAAGTTAGGAAATAAAAATGAATTGTGACTAACAAAAATGTTTCAATGTGTAGTCCGTGTGCAAGTAATTTACTGTTTCGCTCGTCAAGCGTTTCACGTTATTCAAGAGATTTAATTTTTCAGGAACATGGTACGCTATGGATCAGATGCCGACTCGCGAAATCTTGTTAATCTCTCAACCGGCGGACATCTATCAATGCGAATGCGGGAAATCTTACAAATACAGTAGCAATCTGAGAAGACATCGATCAACCGAGTGCGGCGAAAACAAGAAACGGCACGCGTGCAACCAGTGTGGAAAACGATACAATCGGCGTTACGCGTTAGATCGCCATATTGACCTTATCCACAAGCAACAATGAAACATGAAACAAATGTCCCTTGTTTCTTTTTTTATTTTTTATTCGGAACGTAATGGAACATCCATGGATGTTCAGGCAAGCTTAGGTTCGTTCAGACTAAACTAAAAATGCTTTAAACAAATTTTTTGTTGAATTTATAACACGATTATTGTTAGTTGTTTAGTATTTCATTATTGTTAGTATTTCACGATCTCTACGATTATCGATCTGTTACGAAAGACTCTCCGTTATTGTCTTCTTTTTTCACATTGAATATATATAAATATATATATACGTTTATCGTTATTTAATAATTATATAGTAAATTTTTGTTCGTTCCAGTAAAAATTGTTTCCAACTCGACCAAGAATATTTCAGAATACAATACACAGCAGAAAATACGCCGAAATAAATTTCTTTGATTCGACCCGTGCTTTTGTTTCGGTTGAATAAAATTGATTCGATAGTTTATTATTCGGTATTACGCTTATTTAGATCCTCGGATGCAAGGGAAAACGCTTCTCATCGGCATAAGTTTCTATCTATTTCTCACGTCGAGGGAGAAATAAAATTTGATACTACCATGTTACTCTACTTTCGCACGTCGCGTTCCTATCAGTAATAAACACGATACACTTTTTCTCGTGATCAGTAAGACTCTAACGAACCTCGCGTATTTTCATAGACAAGAGAACACTTCAGGGGATAATGACTAAACGCCGCTTTTCTTTCTTTCGATTTCAGATACGTTCTCCATGTTGCAGCTGCCGTATGCCATCTCTTCGAGTTTGCAGCAGTATGCTTCCAGTGCGAGCCAATCGCAACAACAATCGGAAGGGAAGAGCTCGCGGAACGACAGTGGTGCGATCAACGTTTGTTTCGGTTGCGGGAAGAGGTATAAGTGGCGGGATAGTTTGCTGAGGCATCAAAGAGTCGAGTGTGGTAACAAAGAGAAGAAATTCTGTTGCACACTGTGCCCGAAAAAGTTCTACCATCAGTACAAATTGAACGAACACTACCAGGGCCGTCACAAGTTACCTAAAATTCGTTAAAAACATTTCACTATCTTTTTTCTACCGAAGTCAAAACGCGCGACAGCCGAGCTTCGCGATCATGTTTCGCGAAAAATGGAAGACAAGGGCCGTTCGTATTTAACTGTTTTGCACGATGCACTTTAAGCAGTTACGAAAGTGTCTATGGTAAAATTGTCCAGGCATTGTTACTGATATTTTGTAAATAATGTTGGCGAATTATTTTTCTTCCCTTAGAGATTGTAATTACTTTTTAGGAAAAATCTGTATAAAGAATATTGTACAAAAAAGTTTAATATTGATATGTCGTGAGATTTAAAAAATCGACCCTTCATGGATGCTGTAACATGCATACACGAATGTACAAAAATCTTCCATGTCTGTTTGGACGATCGGCGATGTTCCTCAAAACAAACTGGTATTGAAATACTCGATACGATTCCTCGATGCTTCGATTGCTAAGGAACGAACCAACGATTAGGTTCGTATTCACGAAACCGGAATAAGACTGTACCAATCTAGATACATTTAAAAATACTCTCGTTTCGATAGATCGCACTATGGCTGAAAAACTTCGGGTCGCTTGGAAGTTCTTCGTTCGGTGAAAAAGTAAATGTTCAATTTTCAATACAAAAAACATTACTTTATGTCGTTTTTAATCAATTTCACATACCAAAATATATATTTAGGTAATTTCTAAGTATTCCAAGCGGTTCAAAACTTTTCAGTGATAGCGTTCGTCTAGACTGTTTATTTTTCATTCAATTTTTGTTCACACGAGGATGAACAACGATGGTTGATCTTAAACGAAACCGACATAATCTCGCGCTTTTGTACACGGAGATATCGAGCACTTGATAATCGAGTAACAAAATGCAGTAACTATTTATAATCGATTTCTACGTACATTGTAAGCCTCGATACCTGAATCTTGATGAAGGAGTCTATAAATCGTGATTCATCGTTATATTTTCTAACGAATATTGACTCTATTTTCACGAGTTTCTGTTAATAATTGATTGTACCCGTAACGTTTCATTCCCCGCTATTGTTATCGATACACTTACCCAGGACTGCCGAACTTCCCCGCCGCTGCTTTCCGATCATACTCCCAGTCGTTCGACTCTCCCATGACCGATACATTAACCGTGTCCACGTGCTTCCGTTTGGGACTGTGGGTCTTCCTTTGAACGCAAAAGAGAGAGAGAAAGAACTTCTCCACTAACCTTATCACTTAACAGTTAATCACTCCACTAAAACTATACCCATCAAGTAGAATGTGAGAATTGTTCAACCTAGCACGCGAGTCGGGGAAAGAGTTGAATGTTGCTCACGATCAGGGGTGCCAGCGTTAGTCTGCACCTTCCCTCTTCATCATCAAATTTCCTTCTCAGAAGTCTCTGCACGAGGCACATATCAGTGGCACGAAGGAAAGGAAGAAGTTTGAGGAGAATACAATCCCTGCTTGTGTCCAACTTGTTCGGCAGACTTGCAGTCTTACGGAACGATTGTATCTGAACCGACGACCTTACTGTCCTTTTTCTATGGAATAAAACGAATTAATTGAAAAGATTTCGGTTTTATGGTTGAATGTCACAATTAGTGTAAGTTCGATCGGTAAAGGATCGCATTGAATTGTAACTGGATGATTCTCAGAAGAAAATACTTGCTTAACATTTCATTAAATAATACCAAGCGATCGACGGTTTTGATCGTTTTCAATGATTTGTTCATGACTTAGCTATGTCTTTTGTATCAAATGCTCGTAGCAAGTCTTCGTTAACAAATGAGACGTGCAAATTACATTCGTTCAGAAATGCAGGTAACCAATTTCATAGCAGTATTTGACATACTAATTGTTATTACATACTTTTCTTCAATTGCAGATTATC
This sequence comes from Agapostemon virescens, assembly GCA_028453745.1. Lineage (NCBI taxonomy): Eukaryota > Metazoa > Arthropoda > Insecta > Hymenoptera > Halictidae > Agapostemon > Agapostemon virescens. Next base: position 2,157,792 of record CM052099.1, read on the forward strand.
AAAAAAAGAAAAGAAGGACGAATAAATGTTTGCATTTGCAATCGTACAGACAGACAGACAGATGCGCGCGCGCACGCACGCACGCACGCACGCACGCACGCACACGCAC
>CM052099.1:2161587-2173661 GCA_028453745.1 Agapostemon virescens
TATTGCGTAAGCCATCGAGATCGGTGGCTCTCCTTTTTGTGTTTAGAGAAGTACTCACGGCGGGAACCAACGAGAAGGTTGCTGCTTGCTAAATTAGCTCTCTAGGCGGCTGGTCTCGGATACTAGAGTGGCAATGGTAGTCCAACTCCGACACCTTAAACCGCACGCCTTAACAGAGTCATAGTACTCCCACTATGAATGCCTCTACCTGGAACACGGTGTTCCAGAACAGAGTTTATTGTAAATAGGGAAATATGTACAATGACAAGGAGGAAGAAGAGATGGTTCTAATTCGCTATTTTGCTGTAATTGCTCGAAATGATGGCGATGGTGCCAAGGGTTTCCGCAGGTGGACTTTTTATTTGTTTCGGGGAGGGGGAATGCTTTTACGCACACCTCCCGTTAAGATGTTAGCCGCCGGAGGGTAATGAGGGGCTCACCCCGGCTTGGATCAAGGGCCGGATAATACTCATTAAAATCCTTACCTCTGGAGACTGTCGTATTCTTCTCTCTTCTGAGTCTACAGGAGTCTTCGCGGCCCCACTTTTCGTATTACACAACGAAGGCTCCCTTTCCGTTCGACTCGTTCCTCGCGTGTTCTTTTTCTAAATTTCTTTCTTCTCCTTGAACAGGTGGACCTGTCCCTGCTATTTTTCCCGAATTCGGGATTTCGGCCTCGGCGACTCCTGCCACACCTGTTAGTTATAAACTCATAATTCACCGGTCGCTCGTCGGCCCTTGACGATCCGCGATATTCGTACCGTTTGTCTTTGCCCCACAAAATGGCTACAGTTTCATTAACCCTTTTGCTACGGGCGACTTCTCCGCCGCGGCAACTCTCCCTGTATGAATCGCCCCGCCAAAAATGTGCACGGTGCTCGAGAATGATCGTCAACGGCCGCGTTTATGCCTCGCTGCAACTTGAGTTGTTTTGACAACGTTTATTGAAAAAATGAAACTTCCCTTGAATCCTTTCGATACGTGCGCTCTGTCCACCGTGACACTTCCGCTGTCCGGCACTCGTATCGAAAGGGTTGAAGAATAAATGAGAAGTCAGTAGTAAGTTTCATCTGCGAGTCCTTCAGATGGCTTGTTTTAAATCACCATGTATGAGAGTGTTTTATACACCAATAAGTAGAATCATAAAATCGTAAGTATATGTAGTTATTCAGAGTCTTAAAACTAAGTTTGAAAACATACTCAACTTTATCAAAAATACCTTTTACCCTCATTATCTGCAACCTGTTTTTGAATGTATTTTCACAACTCGAAGATAAAAACTTTGAAGAATGAATTTAACTACATCATTTAAATTGTAGGATGATTCCAATACTGTAAGTGAAATTAAAGTATGTTACTTTTTTAAAAATGAAGTGAAATAAAATATGTTATTTTGTGTTTCAGGTGGTTAAAATGGAAATAATTTATTTTCTCATTCAGAGTTTTGAAATAAAAATATTTCATTTTGTGGTTTAAATTGTTAGTATGAAAGTATCTTATTTTTTCAAATTATATATATTAATTAAACTATTATACTTCTTCTTTAAACCATGTAAAATCTAAAAGATGGAATTATATTTCGAACGTTCATTTAACCAAATATCGGCCTTCTTTGAACCCTTTCAGTCTTTTCCAGAAAAAACCAAACAGCGATAGTGGACAGTTCGACGATAAGGCGACCTTAGGATTAAAATTTATGACTAAATTTTACTAGGACGTATGAGGTATGATAAAATATCACACAGTCCTTTTTACGATGAACGTTTTCTTGATTATTTTTATATTATTAAATACGTTGTTTTGTAGTATTCCAGATCATGGGTGTGACAGTAGGCGTGTTAACATCGTAGCATCGAATAAACGAGTACCGGCATTTCCAGGTCTATTAACCGTTGTCACTACTTTTATTCTTCTAATTTTCTTACAAGTCAGAAATTTATTTAGAACACAGTGGATAAAAATTATGTGGACACAATTCGAAAGCCAATCACTGTTTTTAGAATTAGACAGAATGGTTTGAACTTTTTGAAATATAAGAAAAATGCTTCTAGTCGAAATGACGACGAATAACGTAAAGAATAAGATTGTTAACTTTTCTATCTGCGTCTCTAACGGAAATGGAAAACGTATCTATTATAAATATAAATAATTAGGCACGTGTACAAAGTTTCATCGAAATCGGTTAAAGCATAAGAAAGCTTTAGACATTCTAAACTCTAAAAACCTTTGAACTTAGAATTTGGGACGATTGTATATTTTCTCGCGAAGACAGTAAGCGAAACGAACCGAGAAGACGCGCCTCGGGTACATCCACTTGGGACTTTTCCCATTTTTACCGACGATTACCATATCGAAGGGACTGAGAAAAGTCTTCAGTTTTGTATCAGCCATCGAACAGTAAATATAGATCTTTTAGCTGTATAATCACTGGAGACACTTTTTACGCACGACCCATCCTTGACATCCTTACGCTACTTAGAAAAACAAGCCATTCGGTACAATTTTTAAAAAGTGATTGCGTAGATATCTTTGCGAGTAGACGTCGCGTTGGTGATACCTTTTCGATAAAAAAAAGTTATCGCGTTCAACTCTTTGCACTCGAAGCCGTTTTAACTCCAAAACTAAAGCATCTCTGCTGATTTAATATATTTTCACCAATTTGTTTCCATTTTATGCACATAACTTCTTTTACTTCTACTGGTCCTTACAACAGTGAAACTTTTACCAATTTCTTACATACAAACATTTCTTTCCACATATTTCATTTATTATTTGTTTATTTGTTGTTTACAGATATTTATGTGACGGTTAATAGCGTTTGACTTCCGCTACATTAAACGGCAAATACTGTAATGAACTCGATGACAAATATACGAGACCTGATGATTTTAATAAGTCTTTTGGATATTTGCGTTTTAATTTTCTGACTATGTCGTCGTAGCAGTTTGTTACTACTGGCTTAGGTACAAACATGGTGATGTAAAAATTGTTTTAAATAATAATACTACAGTTTTTAGTGGTGCCTTAGATTTGCCATTCGAGTGCTAAGGGTTAAGATGAATCGCGCGGACTATCGTACTCTTAAGTGTATTTTAAATCTTCGATTTGTTTTCTCATATAGAATCAGTATCTCCATAGCTGTACTTCAATACTGTAGCACCTTGCAAACATATGTAACAAAATAGTTCACGAAAGTTTAATATCATTTTGAATAGAACGGTTCTTTTAGTACGTAAACTCCGTAAAAAAACGTTTCCGTACACCGTAGAAACATTCATGAGACGTTGTGTAGTTTTCAAAAAGGATGTCGAAAATACATAATGTTCACAGTATTATATACTTTCATGCTATTATATTATATACAATATACTGAAATACTGTGAAAAAAAGAAATATTTATTCCGTAACAGTTCAAATAAATTTTTAAAACATGCATAACAAAAATAGGGTCAAAAAAGTACACAGAGATTTGCAAACTATTATATAATTCCTTAATTAATAGTCTGTTGGTCCTTCTTTAAGTCTAATAATTTCTTCTAACTTTTTTGTATCGAACATATTAATTTTTTTAGTTAAGATAGATTGAAAATATTAACCCACTCTAATACTGTTTTAGATTTTAAACCTTTCTTGTTTCTATTGTTGCGTTCTTTTAATGTCCTTTTTATGTTACTTTGTCCTTATGTCCTTATATTATAAGGAGATGGATTCTCTGCCTGTTCAAATGAAAAACCCAATATGTTCAAAACTTATTTATTGTTGTAGCTTATGATGCCGGCAATTGCTATTGAAACCGAAAACGAAAACTATTGAAACCGAGTAACGAAAAAAAAAACATTGACCTGACCGGGATTCAAACCTGATCCAAAAAGTATCCAGCGGTTCCACAATCTGTGACCATAGCTGCTGCACCAACCAGCGCCGTTGAAATCATAGTCGAAACATTGGAATATATCATATATAATGTTATTTTAATTTTTTTAACTATGCTCTCCCGCTATCAGGAATTTGAAAAAAATTGAGCATAATACTTATAATTATATTTGATTACTAAGTTAAATCTGCGGTGTTCAACTTAAAATTGCTATATAAAATTTGCATTTTTTCGTGTTTTTCGTTGTTTACAACCGCAGTTTGTAACGGAAAAATCTGAAAATAATACCTAACATAGTATCCGAAATGTGTCCGAATTATTTCAGAATTTTTAATTAATTAGTTAATTAATAAATAGGGCAAATGGGCCAAGAAATTGTTTTTTTTTATTTTTCTCAATAACTACCCTTACTTGGTAGACGGGGGTCTTTTGGGGTAGGCTACCACATATTCCAAACTCGATCAAAATACCGTCGGGGGCGAAAATCACCTACAAACCCGGGCATAGCCTTTCCAGGCAATCTTTTTCGAATGAACTCTCGAGAAACATTGAGATCGCTAAGAAGCTAGTCACTGTGTACATCACACACGTTATTTTACCATGAAAAAGTACAGCGTATACAATAAAATTTTTGTTCAAAATTAAAAAAACACAGTGTAATTCTCAAAAATGAAAGGGTTCAGGAATGATCCGCAAGCTAATGAGAATAGTGATGATGGGTTGGAACTTGAAGCATATAATGAAAATATGAACAATTCAATGTATGATTCAATACCTGACAATGACAATGACGATAGTGACGATAATATAGTTCCTCGTAAGAGACGGACTGTACTAAGAATTGACAGTGACTTGGAGAATAGCGAAGGTGATGATGGAGAACTTTGTTCTGCACGAGAGAGAAAGACCCAGAACTTACCTTTTCGTCAACACACACTTCATCCGGCATTCTAAACATTTCACTCAACGTAAACATATCCGGCGCACACCTCATACTCGTTGCATACATCCATTTGTACTGTGGCGGCTGTACCTCCTACCCTCACCGCCAGAGGGACAGTAGAATGAGACTTTCCCGCTAGTTCCTGATCCTCCTCCAGTTCATATATACAGGGTGTCCAAAAAGTATCGTGACAGCGGGAAATGAGGGGTTCCTGAGGTCATTTGAAGCAACTTTTTCCTTAGCGAAAATTCAATTTGCGGCTTTGTTAACGAGTTATGGTCGAAAAATGACTGGCCAATGAGGGAGAAGCGCGCGAACTAGTACGAACTCGAACGAGCGCGCTCGACCGTCCATCGGCCAAGCGCGCGAGCAGAAGTCAGAGAGCGCGAACTTTCCAAATTTTTTTTACTACGCGAAGATAATAATTTTAAGAAAAACACTGTTCATTCTTATTTCAGAATTTCTACAGCATAATTAGTAATTTTTCAGATCCGAAATAATAAAGAATTTAGCCGTGTCAGCCGTTTTAATTTTCTGGTTTGCATGACATCTCACGCGTACCACATGAAATTTTAATACGATACGTACTGTGAAGGTAAACAATAAGTAGCCCCGTCGAAATACGTAAATGATATTTAAATTTAAATAATTCTGTGTCGGAACAGAATTCTACGAACGACTCACAAAACTAATTTAATAATCAATAGTCGCATTAAAGAACATGCAGGATATGTGCGTTTAAGAATTGTTAAAGAGTGTCATTAACCCTTTGAGTACTGAATTATTTGAAGATTTTTATGCCCATGGGACGGATTTAATTTGTCGCTATATGGATTAATCTGTAAAAGTAATACATTTTATTTGGAATATACTTATATTGGCGATATAAATATATTTTTGAAACAGCATTTTAGTTAAAAAATATAAATAAATATATAAATGAAACAAAATAGAAATATTTATATAGAACAAGAACCAACTTAAATTCTAATAATTTTGTACCGTGTGGTATTTTTCAAAACATGTCGGTAAATGCAAAGGTACCTGGCACTGTTTGCATTACCAAGTGGTTTCTTTTCTTATTTTATGTTTATAACATACGTGACACCGTTTTGTAGGGTGTTTCTTTAATTCTGTTGCCGGAATATTCTCCGGCAAATGTGCCCAATTTTTCGCTATAAAACGATGTGACTACTTGTAGGACGCCCACGGATATTATAATTTGGCAGGACCACATGCGTCAATAATTCTTCAGCGATTTCTAAACGAAATTGGACAATGCTTGTTTTGGTTGCACAAAATGTGAAATGGGTGCCGCAAACATCAACGCCTGCTTCTTAAATTCAGATGACGAGTCAGACTCGTCCACCGTAAATTCGCCCAAGTAAGCAGATGACGAGTCTCACTCGTCAAATGTACCCAAAGGGTTAACAGTAAACTCACCCATTCAGTTGTAAATCCATTGCATAGGTGGAAATGTGGACAGCAGGACAGTGCGTTGACCCCTTACAGTGTATGCTGAACTGATCAGCTGATTCCTATTCCATGGCGACGAACACAGGTAACGGACGAAAGCAGGCTATTCCAATGTTCACTTTCATTGCACTATTACTAAACACTGATACCATAACTTATTTAATAGTATTTCAGACGATGTTTTCTTCGTTTAAATTTATGGCTCTGAAAAGAGCTGATTTTAGAAAGAAATTCCTAACAGAATGCCTAAAACACACGTTTCACACATTTTCTCCAATCCATTGTTCACACCGCACAAGAACATTTAGAAAGATATTATAATGCAATAACGCGTTCGCGACGTCCTTTTCATCGGAAGAAACTGTGGAAGACTGGCGCGATGCTCGCGTTTTCCTGCAAGCGATCTTGTAACACGAACTGAAAGAGGACAGAGAAATTCCTTGTTCTAAGAAACAGAAAAGGAAAATACATACCTCTCAATAGAACCGTTTTCGGCGAAAGTCGTTGCCTGTGAGGGCTTTGAAACGACCGGGCCCCAAAATCTAGACTTTGTCATATTTATGACCCATCCCTCAGACCCGGTCGCATGTGACACGCACTCGAAGCTAAGCATAGTTTTACCCCGTCGTCACAACCCGTCGTAAATTTGGTAAAGTCTAAATTTTGGAACAGTGGAGATTTTCAAGCGAACTCCAACTGTTTTCCTTGAGATCCTTGAGAACCCGTCGCCTGTGGCACGCACTCGAAACAAAGCGTATTCAACAAATAATGTATAGCGTTCGATACTTCGAAAAGTTCTATTCAGAGGTATGTATTTTCCTTTTCTATCTTTTTTCTGAAAGAGGACAAGGAATTTCTCTGTCCTCTTTCAGTTCGTGTTACAAGCTCGCTTGTACGAAAACACGACCATCGCGCCAGTCTTCCACAGTTTCTTTCGTTGGAAAGGATGTCACAAGCGCGTTATTGCATTATAATATCTTTTTAAATGTTCTGGTGCGATGTGAGCAACGGATTGGAGAAAATGTGTGAAACGTGTGTTTTATGCATTTTGTTAGGTATTTCTTTCTAAAATCGGCTCTTGTCAGAGCCATAAATTTAAACGAAGGAAATATCCTCTTAAGTACTATTAAATAAGTTATGGTATCAGTATTTAGTGATAGTGAAATGAAAGTGAACATTGGGATAACCTGCCTTCGTCCGCTACCTGCGTTCGTCGCCATGGAATAGGAATCAGCTGATCAGTTCAGCATACACTGTAAGGGGTCAACGCACTGTCCTGCTGTCCACATTTCCACCTATGCAATGGATTTACAACTGAATTGATGAGTTTACTGTTAATGATACTCTTTAACAATTCTTAAACGCACATATCCTGCATGTTCTTTAATGCGACTATTGATTATTAAATTAGTTTTGCGAATCGTTCGTTGAATTCTGTTCGGGCACAGAATTATTTAAATTTAAACATCGTTTACGTATTTCGACGGGGTTACTTATTGTTTATCTTCAGAGTACGTATGGTATAAAAATTTCATATGGTACGCGTGAGATGTCATGCAAACCAGAAAATTAAAACGGCTGACACGGCTAAATTGTTTATTATTTCGGATCTGAAAAATTACTAATTATGCTGTAGAAATTCTGAAATAAGAATGAACAGTGTTTTTCTTAAAATTATTATCGTCGCGTACTTGTTCTTTCACTCGAACGCAGCTCGATGCTTCGCTTCTGCTCGCGCGCCTGGCCGGCGGACAGTCGAACGCTCTCGTTCGAGCGCCTGCTGGGTCGCGCGCTTCGCTCTCATTGGTCAGTCATTTTTCGACCATAACTCGTTAACAAAGTCGCAGATTGAATTTTCGCTAAGGAAAAAGTTGCTTCAAATGACCTCAGGAACCCCTCATTTCCCGCTGTCACGATACTTTTGGGACACCCTGTATACCGTCCTTAACCGTCCTTAATCTGTATACCTCCAGTATCCAGCGTTTAAGGCAGGGTCCGCTGGTCAGTTTTACTGACGGGTCCTCTAGCGGACGCTGGACGAAACGCTCCCCCTTCCTTCTTTCCGTTTCTTTCTCTCTCCACCACACTTTCAGCAGTCGCCAAAGTACATATCATATATCCATTCGTTCGTTAAAGTTTGTTAAAGTTGTTAAAGTTTGTTGAAACCAGAAAATTTATTCAGTTACTTGTTTCACGGTTTATCAACTCAGTGTCTACTATCCCTACTTTTTAAATGACTCGTAGGGAACCGCGCAATCAGAAAATGAAAAACGAAACGCGAAGAAACAAACATTTAGAACAAATAGAGGACTCAAGTAAAAGTGACGGATAGGGGGAAACGCTAGATTTGCCCCAACCTGCTGGTACTCTCAAGAGCGAAATCTGCCGACCGCAAAGGGGTAAATGTCTTCCGACATCCTATCGGCTGAGGCAGGATTTACTAGGTTGCCTTACCGATGAGTCCAGTAGCAAATCCAGCACGAAACGCTTATTGCACTACATTCTTCCGTAACTAGCGACCAAGATCCGCAAAGTAGGTTTACCCACGAGTCTGACAGGCCCGGAATGAAGAGCCTCTTTCTTTTCCTCAGCTCCCACTCCACATATTTTCCACCACCGTGAAACTTCGTACATCCCCTCGATCACCCGACACATAGATCCTATGGAGCACCTGTGGAATGAAATAAAAAGAGAATTTAAAATATGAAACATTAGAAACGAAAAAGATTTATAATCTAAAATAGTAGTAGGATAATATTTCCAGTCTACTTTTGCTAAAAAAAAATTATTATGTTTCATGCAAACAAGGTTGCGAGAAATTATTACATCAAACGGGGGATCAACAAACTATTAATTAAGAAATTTTAGTTGACAAATTTCTGTCTATCGACACTTTTTTAATTATATTTTTGTTACGCTTAACTTTTTAATTTATTTCAATCGTTAAAAAATAAATGCATATGTTTCATTGTCATTAATAATAAATGTTACGTTTCTGTATATAGTACTGTGCAAATTATTTATTTCTGACTTCTTTTACTAAAATATACGGCGTTTCGTCAATTTTCTTACGGGGTACGGGAACATTTTAAATCGAGTATATGGTTCCTTTGATGCAATAAATGTACAACTTAACTTTGAAAATTATGCTCAATGACAAGTTTGCGGTCAGGTATTTTAAAAAATTTTCATCGATCCAAAGATGTATTATAGAATACATCTACGATTACTATGACAAAATATTTCGCAACACTCTGTATAGTAGAGATCACATTCGGAGAAGACAAGGAAAGAGCGACGAGCAGACAAAAACACAAAGACTCCAGCCTCGTTTCTCTTAACTGCGGGAGGATTCAGCACGCGCCGAAAGATTCCCAGAGATCGAACGATTCATGTAGCATGCGAAGGAGACTATGCCACAAGGGAAAGAATCGTCTACAAAAAAAGGTAAATATTATGAGCAGTGTGAAATGCGATGTAAATATTTATCAGATCCACATTCGTGTGAATGGACACAAAGTTGGCAGGTTGATAAATACCGATAGTTGCACATACCATAGTATTTTCGTCGACGATCAAGAAATTACTCGTTCGTACAGAAAAAGTAAAGTACATGATATTCAAAATATTCGCCGGACAATTTGTAATTACGAACACGATTGCCCCGATTATAGTAAGAATGCAGAATGTAAACCTCGAAATACATTCATTTGTTCTAATATTCGTACGAGACTATAAGCTGAAACATACTGGAATAGAGAGCACAAATAATATCGAGTAAAATTGGAAAAGTGAAGCAACCGCAAATAACATTAGCGATTGGTTTGTAAATACGTTATCGAAACGACCATCGAGTTCGATTTGGGAAACATCGAAAAGAAAGAGCGGAAACTGTGCGTCACGCTGACACAAGAGCTTCACATTTGTGTAGTATGATTAATGTTTGATTTGGGGAAGGCCAGTGCCACGTGGATGAAAATTAAATATCCAACGGATAAACCAATCGCGTATCAATCTTATCATCTCGTCGATTCGTGAGAAAACTCTTTTGTACAATTATTCCACATATATTAAAGAATAGGATACTAAGAGAATCTGATTCATCGTGGACAAGTTCGATCACACTCACGAAGAAAAGATGGGATAAATATAATAACGATAGGGGATAAATATTCGTTATTGCTTATGGCAGAAAAAGCTATAGCGAAGCGCAAATGTATTTGAACGGTTTCAAATGAAGCGTACGGGTCTCTAAATATTTTATTTACATTATTGTAAGATCTTAGGAAAAACAAAGGGAACACCGCCATAGTTGGACTCGAACTCGCGATCTCCAGATCGTAGCCAATAAGCTACTGCACATACCCACGGAGCACTTTTGATTCTCTCGCGATCCCACAGTCGGCCATCCTGCAACAACATTCGCCCTCGCATGTCCGTCACAGTTTCCTCGTTGTGTCTTTGTATGTAGTCGGAAAAGTATTGAGAGATGTTTGTTATTTTTTTATTAACCCTTTCGTTACAAGCGTCGGCTATAGACGACATCCGTGCGACAACCTGTGTGTACGAGCGCCGGTTATAGACGACAGAAAAATCTTCATACAAAAGAGGACCGACCACGCGCTATTTGTGCATTTTCGGAGCATTTCGTCCCGTACAGCGAGACTGTCACGGTAGACAGAGCGCTCGTATCGAAAGGGTTAAAGGGAAGTTTTATGTTTTCAATAAACACGGCCGCTGACGATCATTCTCGAGCACCGTGCACATTTTTGGCACAGCGGTTCGGACAGGGAAAGTGCCGCGGCGGAGAAGTCGCCTATAACGAAAGGGTTAAATGTTTCTTTTACTCAAAATGAATTTTATTCAAGTATATATTCGCCATTATTGTCTATGACCTTTTGCCATTTTTGGGGTAGAGCCATAATCCCATCGGAATAGAACTTCTGTGGTTTATCAGCTAAAAACTTGGCCAAGTGATTTCCACAGTCCTTTTTTGAATTTAATTTTTTACCACCAAAGTAGATTTGCAGAGATCGAATAAAAAAAAGGTTCGATTTCTTTACGTTTGTGCAATGATTTGCAGATGGAAACTCGAACCATCACATTTTTCTCTGTTAATTCATGAGGCACCCAAACATCGAGCTTCTTTTTGTATCCAGCCTTCTACAAATGATCCAAAACGGTTGAATGGTGAATGTTTAGTTCCCTAGTAATTTCATGATTGCTTATATGCCAATCTTTCTCAACCATTTGCATTATTTCATCAACTTTTTCAGTGATTGGTCGACCAGAGCGAAGTGTCTTTAATATCGAAATTTCCAAAACGGAAGCGAGCAAACCATTTACATGCTGTTGCATTTAATGAAACATCCTAACCGTAAACACCACAAATTTTTTCCCGGGCTTGTGCAGCGTTTTCGCCTTTTTTATAGTAAAATTGCAAAATATTGCGAATTTTTTCAGAAATTTCACTCATTTTCACACTAATATTACTTTTAACACGATTGACGAAATACAAAACTGTCTGAATGAAAATTATAGATTGAAATGTCACTTCTCAAATGCGCGTCAGTATGACGCAATCTGATTTTAGTGTTATTCAATATACGACACCAAACAACATCTATTGACAAAAATCTCTCAACACTTTTCCGACTATCCAATATTTTGGCCTCATTCAGCGGCCGTCAACATACGGCTCGTCGTTAGTTTTGTCGAATTTTCTGAAACATCATACTACTGCGCTCTTTAGCAGTCTCTTTCTTTCTCTCCCTCTCTCCC
>CM052099.1:2176996-2199244 GCA_028453745.1 Agapostemon virescens
CAGCTATTCCAATGTTCACTTTCATTGCACTGTCACTAAACACTGACACCATAACGTTTTTAATAATGATTGAAACGATGTTTCCTTCGTTTCAATTTATGGCTCTGAAAAGAGCCGATTTTTTCAAGAAATACCTAACACAATGCCTAAAATACACGTTTTACACATTTCTTCCAATCCGTTGTTCACAGCGCACAAGAACATTTAAAAAGATATATAATGTAATAACGCGTTCGCGACGTCCTTTCCATGGGAAGAAACTGTGGAAGACTGGAGAGATGGTCGCGTTTTCCTGCAAGCGATCGTGTAATACAAAAATCGGGTTTTGAATGTGGGTTCACATAATGATTTCGTTTGAATGTTCCAGAAACAATTTTGACTCCAGACCAACTGCATCGTCAAGCTCAATGTTCACAGTTTACACCAGGATTATCGTGAAGAGGTATCATTTCGGGGGCATCCAATGTTTGGAGAATTGTGGGATACACCATGTTATCCGTCGGCGCAGTGGGAATATCGAATGATGGCTGTTATTAAGTGTAAAGGAGGAGCCACAAGATATTAAACATTAAATAGCTTTCGTTGATTTATTGTTATACATAATTTTAAGTCAAATGTGCTATCATTTGGTGCCACTATATTTCCTTAAAAGTTTTTTTTTTTAAATAAAATTATATAGACTGGCGAAATTCAATTCAATTTCATTTGTGTATATTTATAGAGGTATTTTGCAAGAATGTATAAAAACAAAACCTTGGTCGTGATGTTAAGTAAATAAAAATTACGTTAATTTTAAAATGTGCTGTCTTTTTGTCCCGGAGTATATATTCTAAATGAAAATAGATAATTAACTCAATATTTCACTATAAATATGTCTTCAAAAAATGAAATAAAATTAAATTTGTGGTGAAGTACGTGGAAAATAAAGAAACAACACGTTGTCGTTGTATGTATTTTATTCACTCTGCAACGTAGCAGGATGGCGTCTTCATTAGACGACTGTTCGAGACATTCTGCCTGTCGTCTCCCCTCGAACGCATTTCGAGGCGAGGACCATTTCCTCGATATCGCCAATGTTTGTATTTTCTTCGAGTGCTATGTGCCGCAGAGAAAAGCCAGCCGGCCCAGCATCGTTTTCGTTACGGGCCCCACGGAATCGGCCCGCCGTGCTGGCGCAACCGGACACCCTCTCTTCTCTGCGACACTCGACACTCGAAGTACGTCGCCACAAATTCAATATTTACACGGTTCTGCGTACGAAGATATTACTATATTTTAGAACTTATGCATTTAAATAGATGATAAATCGAATATAGTTTTAGTTAAGTACCATTAACTTAATGGTTCAAGTAGATTTGCATGCATTACCAATGTCATTACAAAAATTTGAAGTTACAGAAGCTACATAGTCAAATTTTTTAGTAGAATTAACAAATGGGAAATAATACAAAAGTATCTTCAAATGTTTTAATAGTTCTCACTAAATAGATAAAATTTGTAGTCTTTTAATTGCACAGCTCCATTCGCTTTATGTACCGCGTAAAATCATAATTAGGTGTACCACCACCTTAAAAATAAGTCCTTTTTCATCGATCTCGCTAAATAAAAATATATGGTATATCGAATGAACCGAGTAATTTCGTAAAGAAACTTCTGTTATCTTAATCTCTCTTTCGACAGCCTACACATGTCATTAATGCATTCAACTGTGCAACTGTAACAACTTTTCTTTGGAGGATTCCAGTGGCTTCCAATCACGGTAATTTTAATCAAACCCGAGGAAATGTGATTCTCACGATCTTTGAAAAATTTCCTTTCGCATTGTAAGTCTAGGCACTAAAGGATACACGTGTTCGCTTTCGTCCGTCAACAATCTTAGCTGCACAGTTTCTGCAATTTACCTAGCGTCGCTGAAGAAATATGGTTCTTTTATGCGGTTCGATAACAAAAGCTCCGTCATACAAAAGTACATGCGACGTGAAAGAACCATGAAAACGGATCAAGCATTTCTTGGTGATGCGTATGTCACAGGACTGCGAACCGGACACTTTAATATATTTCACTGAACCACTTTTGTTAGGCGCGACTTACAGCTACCCGTGGAATCAGGGATTGAGCAGAACAACGACACGCGTGGTTTGAGGTAAAAATGCAGACTGTCTTTATTTGGTACATGGGGTCCTTATATATTATTGTGCTTGTTTTCGGTAGTCTGTCGAATGTATCATTGGTGGAGGGATGAGGTTATCGGGTGCGTCATGGATAGATGAGAAAGTTGTTGTGCGGGTTTGTTATGGATGAGGTGGCAAGATGCGTCACAGTGTTATGGTTCGAAGGGCCGGATAGATAGGAAAGGTATGATGTGCGGATTCGTCATGGATGTTTGTCGTAGATGCATCACACGTACATGCTTGGATTTTTTATCGGATTGAACTTGAGAGAAAATTCATCTGATTTCCCTTCCCTAAAGGTCCTTCCACGCCAAGCGGATCACTTTTGTACATCAAGTCAGGGATTTGATTTACATTGAAATATGTTATAGTCTATGCGAAAATAGAGGGGGTTTAAGTCATCATTCTTCTATTTTCGAAATTCTTTAAAAGATACAGAACCTCAAACTTTGCGATTTTTATAACACGACCTTCGGAAAAACATTTTTATCTCCGTTATTATTAACCGCAGAAACTTTTTTATTTTTAGTTTTGATCGTAGAAGACGGCTCTTTTTAACTAATATTTTAGTTTATTCGTATTGTCATTTTTATAACGAAAAAATATTAAAAATAATTTTATTTTGCAAATTTAACTAAATGCTCACATTTTTAAAAATCGAAAAAATATGTCCATATTCTGTATTTCTTTGCCTTTCGATACCAATTGTAAAAAAGGTGGACACTTTAAAATTAAAGTCAGGACAGCCAATTGAAGGTCGCGGCGTCCAGCAATTCAGTCGAGTAAGCCGCGGCGCGCAACGATTCTTAGCCCGTGCGATTGTTCTTATCTGGCAATCTTAGTAAATCGGTTAATTGGTCATATTAATATACTTTTCTAGATTAGTATAAAAAAAGTAACATATTTTTCGAATGGTGCTGCTGCCCAATATTAAAATAAGAAAAATTTTATAAATCTTATGCATCATAATAGCGATTTTGGTGTGAATGCAGAATGGCACTTTTTTGCAACTGCTCAAGGTAAAAGTCTCTGCGATGGAATTGGTGGAACAGTTAAACGACTCGCTGCACGTGCCAGTTTAGAAAGACCGTATGATAACCAGATTACTAACGCGGAACAATTATTTGATTGGGCCGTAAGCACTATTCATAATATTACATTCAGTTTTGTTACCAGTGAAAAACAGAAACATCATTTGTTGTTTTTAGAAAATCGTTTTCAAAAGTCCAAAACTATTAAAGGCACTAGAAGCTACCATAGCTTTGTGTCAATTTCTGAGTCTCAAATTTCTGCGAAAATATTTTCCAGTGATGTAGATGAAACGCACTTCAACGTGGTCTAACAACAGCTCGTACAGACGATACGTTTTTCGATAATTTTATCGAATTGAGTTCGACACCAATTCAACAAAATTACAGAAAATTGTTTTATCTGAACGGGTTGTAATATCTATGTACTCATGTTCGTAATAACCACATCCATACTTCCATAACCGTTTTCTCCTATACCCTTCCTGATGAATGAGACCCGCCACCTTCTCGTGGTTTCCATCGAACGATGACACTTTCTTTTTGTATATAATTTGAAAAGGAACAAATCAACAGATTTAAATTCAATTATTGCATAGAAAGTATCATTGACAGAGAGTGGGCAAATAATATTATAAAAATATAAATAACATCAGGAAAGTGAATTAGAATACAGATAAGCCATATACATGTTTATCTTCGAGACATACACAATATATTTAGTATAGTTCATAGTACAAAAAATATCAGATTTATTAAGATCGTCAGATGAGAGCAATCGCACGGGCTAAGAATCGCTACGCGCCGCGCCCTTCAATTGGCTGTCCAGACTTTAATTTTAAAATGTCCACCTTTTTTACAATTGGAATCGAAAGGCAAAGAAATACAGAATATGGACATATTTTTTTCGATTTTTAAAAATGTGAGCATTTAGTTAAATTTACAAAATAAAATTATTTTTAATATTTTTTCGTTATAAAAATGACAATACGAATAAACTAAAATATTAGTTAAAAAGAGCCGTCTTTTACGATCAAAACTAAAAAAAAAAAGTTTCTGTGGTTAATAATAACGGAGATAAAAATTTTTTTCCAAAGGTCGTTTTGTAAAAACCGCAAAGTTTGAGGTTCTGCATCTTTTAAAGAATTTCGAAAATAGAAGAATAATGACTTAAACCCCCCTATTTTCGCATACACTATAACATATTTCAATTTAAACAAAATCCCTAACTTGATGTACAAAAGTGATCCGCTTGACGTGGAATGACCCCTAAAGAATACAATATTCATTCTTCACTTCGCATTTCCTTCAGAAATAAGAATGGATCGACAATTTTTTTCGATATAAGATTATAAATTATAATAAATGTGTGGATATGTGTGGTGAGAATGAGAAAGAAAGTGTATCAAGTGAATTTGGTTGTGCGAGAGAAAAAGTGAATGTGCAGTGAGCGAGCGTCCGTTGTGTTTTGGAAAAACGTCTGTCCGGGTAAGTCTGTCATTAATGATTATATCAATGAATTAAATATTATTTATATATTAATGCTTCAACAATAAATTATATGAAATGTATAATTTAATAATAATGTTAGGAGTACAAATAAGTCTCCGCCGTTTGAAAGCAATAATTCGCTTTGTTCATTAATTGTTTAAGAATATTTTCTTTAACCCTAAAAGTATTGTGCCGAGCAAATACTCCCGTTGATTTTATGATGTCAAATGTTGCCATTAGTGATTTGTTACTAACACTGACCATAACAAGGACAAAATGCAACCGTTTCATAAAAATTGCGAGACTGAATTTATTTAAATATCTCGTAATTTTTATAACAATATGTGCTTTAATTAAAAAATGTATTTAATAATTCCTAATGGAAGCATTTTCATAATCCTAATAAATATAAACTAAAAGATGTAAAATTCATCATTTGATCGGTCATGGTACGGATTGTGTCAAAATTAGCTAATGTAGGTAATTTGTTAAACAAGCACATTGTTTTAATAGTATCAAAAAATTCAGAATCTAATAAAGATCTAAAAGATCGAGACAGCAAATACCTACACGGTCTGAGTTTTTAACTCAAGGACAAAGAGTAAGAGTGACAAACGTAAAGTAAAACATGCGATGGTTACATTCGTTGTACCACTTTTACAAATATATCTATCGTAAATCTGACATCGGAAGTTCCTTTTATTATCAAAATTTATTTATTATTTAAAACATTGTAAATATCATTCAGACGAAAATCCAATCAAGTTTATGTCTTATAATTTTTTAAAGAATGTTGAACACTATGAATATTGTTTACAGATTCGCAGTTTTATAAAAAAATTTGTTTTAACAGAAAGTCTCATAAAAGTTACAATATGTTTGGATACAATACAAATTTGATATTTTCGGATCCTCATATATCAGGTTTACGTTACCTTATCCTTTTCTATCATTATAAATTTCGGCAATGTAATGAAAAGAATGAAAATGAAAAAAAAATATACACTGTGATTCACGTTCTAGAGTACACTCAGTACGTTTTATGTTGAAAAATTGTAAGAAAATCCATTTACAAATGTTTTCGACCCAGTTTTTTTAACTTCGCCATTATCACTTTGAATGGAAAATTCAAATTATGATATGTTAGTTATTGAGACAGCTCATTTATTTACGACAGTGTGAAAAAAAATTCCAAATTAAATGAATTCACTGCTTAATATGACTAGGTAAAAAATATATTTAGATTTCCAACATAACCACATGGAGCGCCACCGCCTAATAACAGTTTTTAAATAGAATGAGATTAGAGTGTGAATGCGTCATTGATGATACCATAAATGTACGTATGTAAGGTTACGGTATGCGGCGCACCTCATTGTAGTGAAACGTGATCAGCTGTCGGTCATAGTTATACATACGGATAGATTAGATTTTTGACACTTCGATTATTCAGTTACATCAACCTTTTAAATAACATACTTGAAGTCTGCGTTTTTCGCTGGTATCGTGTTAGTAACTGTTTTATTTTACCATGGTAAGTGACAATTTGACTTTTCCAAGTAGAGGTTATGTTAAGATGAACATCTCTGACTTAACAAAAGAAAAGAATATCCATTACCAAAAGAATACATTAAAATTCAAAATGTGAAATCATTTTTAGTTTCTAATTGTTCAATATTATAATTGTAAGAAAAAGTTGAAATAGATATTTCATTAATTGGTTTACCTTCAAGTATAACCTAAATTTTGTTATTGTAGCAAGATCCAAATGAAGACACACAGTGGAATGACATCCTTAGGAGTAAAGGGATTCTTCCTAAAAAAGAAAAAGAAGTAACGGAAGATCAAATATTAGACATTGTGGAAAATACTATAAATGAGAAAACTGGACGGAGTACTTAAATATTTTGTTATTAATTTTATGCTATATATGTTATTTAGACTTCTAATGACATTTTCTCGTTCTTTTTAGCAACCAGTGATTTAGAATGCAAAACATTAAATGAATTAGATGAACTAGAAGATGAAGAAGATGAAAGAATTTTATTGGAGTATCGTCGGAAACGTATAGCAGAACTGAAGGAGTTGGCTTATAAATCTAAATATGGATATGTCAAAGAAATATCGGGAGAAAATTATGTCCAAGAAGTAAATAATGCTGGAAAGGATATTTGGGTAGTTCTTCATTTGTATAAGCATGGGTATGACAATTTATTTGACAAAAGGAAAATTTAGTAAAGAACAACGTATTACTGTAATTATTATTTCTAGCATTCCACTTTGTACGTTAATAAATCAGTACTTAGCTAATCTAGCAAGAAAGTTTGCAACAACAAAATTTTTAAAAAGTATTTCGACTACTTGCATTCCTCATTGGCCGGACAGTAATCTTCCCTGTATTTTCATATATCATAATGAAAAGATGGTGAAACAATTCATTGGTCCATTAGAATTCAGGGGCATGAATCTAACAGAAGCAGGTATGTACAATTATAAATACAGAAACAAATGCTTATTATAACTTTGTTATTAGTTTAGTTATAGTAAAATGTCAAAATAAAAATAAAAAAAGAAGAATAGTTCAAAGACCATTACATTCATAGGAGCATAATTTTTTATTAGTGCAATGATGGACATACATTCATCAATGCATAATTTTTGTTATAAAAATGTATGTTTCATATTATTTGTCATTTTATTTAAAACAGTATTGAGGTTCAAGTTATTAAACCAATTGCAAAGCGTTATCTGAAATGTGTACAGTTTAATGGAAAAGCATTTGGGTATCTTCTTCACTACAGATATTTTCTTAAAATTGTACCTTAACTTTTTTCTATGTAGAATGATAAAAAAAATTCAAGTATGTAATAAAAAATATGCATTTCTATTAAATACATGTATATGTATTATTGCACATTTGAAAGAATTATGGTCATATGAATGTAATACTTCATTCATCTTTCTCTTTTGACATTTTCTTTAACTGCACCGGTAAGAGAGTTATAGTTTCAAACAATTGTGTGAACAACCTTCTACATAATCAATGTCCGTATGAATAATATTATTGACTCAAATAATTACACAATAGAGCTGGAATGGATTTTGGGTCAAGTAGGAGCTGTACCAACGAAAATTACAGAAGATCCAAAACCAAAAATTAGAGATGTATTGTTTTCTACGTTAAAGCTTCAAAACGATGATGTATCTGACAATGATGATTGGTAACTGTATTTATGTTATCTAATTACTCAAGCCAAGCCAACTTTTAAATATTGTAAGGCACAAAGTGTTTAATTTATTTTATCATTGTTCTCACACTTAATCATCTTTTGTTACTTATAAAATTTAATTACACCAAATCTTATCCCCACAATAAAGTATTTTATTATCGTATTACCTAATTTCACTTTATGATTTCAACCATATCTCTAAAAGATTATACACTTTTACATATTTTGACAAACAAAAACATTATACCAGTACAACAATTTTTTAATATCAACGTCGGAATATATTTTATTTACGCATACACACAAAGAATTTATACATAATATGATTTTTAATTGTATTTTAGATACTAAAAAGACAAGTAATCAAAATTATGTTTACCGATAATTGAGTTTTTCTCAAATTCACATTCGATCTATTCATATTCTACAATTTTCACGTTCAAACGAACCTTTACAATTATCGTAAATTCCTGTCTACCGCGTGTCGATTAATCGGGCATTCCAGATATCTGGGTATAAGATAATCGCAATTCTACTGCCACAAAAACTATATATACAGTCATTTTTAATTATCTTGATTATTAATGATTGATTGATTTTTAATATCTTCATCGTATTATATATTGGTCTATTATAGATCCAATCGAACGATGTAAAGGTTATTATTAAAAAATGGCAACTGTTATGTACATTTGAAGAAAGATCAATCATCACTTTACTTTTTTTCCTTTGGAATTTTTCGTCGTAACATTCTTTTACTTCTTCCTAGAAGTGTTTCTGTTATGACGTTCAAGGGCGTCTCAAATTTCTTTTCTCACCACCTATATACGTATATCATAACCATACTGTACCATACTTCTAAGTTCTAAGACAGTTTACTTTCGATCGTCGATCGTGATGGAACTTGAGTGATATTCCAGAATTTATACTAAGAAATATTTGTACTTTTATAAATCGTTCAAATGTTATTATTCACATTTAGCTGTCTACATTAATCATTTTATTTTTACTGGTTCATTGTAACAATTCAAGTAACAGTGCAAGCTGAATCACAATTTCCAATCAAAATGCATACTGCCATCAAGAAAGTTAAGTAAGTTTACATTACAAAAATTGATATGTCAAAATAATGACTTATTTTTTCTGTGACTATATATATTAATTATAGAGATTGTTGTACAAAAATAATTGTTTTATAGTAATATGAAATAAAAAGATGTATAACTAATTAAATAATGTATTGGATGTCCGGAAAGTTCGTGCCAATTTTGATGGAAAATTTAAACACAACGCATTTAAGTTTTGATATATATTTATTAAAAATAAAAATAAATCGGCATGAACTTTCTGGACAACCCAATACATCGAGAAATAGATATAGTAAGTATTCAAGAAGGGTATTCATTCAGGAAAATATTAAAACCACGAATTAGAACTGTTGTGGGTAAATATCATGATAATTCTGTGAATTTGAAAAGTGAAGTGCAATATAAACTTAATGGATGTAATGTATCTTGGGAGAATGGAACAGGTAGAGGAAGAAATAATTTGCACAGGTATAATTTAGATCATAACGAAATCTTTAAGAAGCAAGTAATTAAGAATACTAAAATATTGCCTCGTAGAATTCCCAATATATTGAAGAATTCTCCAAGGAAACAAAAAGTTATTCGAAAGTCCTCTAATGAAACATGTTTTGTTAACATGAAAGAAAATATAGAGGAAACCTATAATTCAATAACAGCATTGGATAGTTCATCTGCTGAGAAAAGTTACCTAAATGATGCTAATATATGTAAAATACCACCTCATAGAAGAAAACAAGAACATGATTTCATGGGTATATTGCAGAAATCACCTAATTGGGATATACATACCTTTGTTGATGTCAAAAAAGAAATCAAAAATTGCAAAAATAAAGCTTGTGCTCTTAAAACCAAGAAGCAGGAAGAAAATTCATTACTGTCAGTATCACATGAGATGTTCACAGAGTTCATGACACAGAACTTTCCCTCTGGAGAATGTGAATCTACAGATTTGTTAGATTTCATTGACTTTTCCAGCAATGAGATATTTAGTAGCTTTGCGTTCACAGAATATGCAAGATACTCTGACAAATTATGGGACTCTTCGAGAACAATATGTGACAGTGAAATTTTTGACAAACAATACGATATAAATAACAATGACGTAGACGCGGATGTAATGCAGTATTCAACACTGTCAGAATGCTGGAACAAGGACGATAAGAAACAAAACTGCTTGTCAAATCTTTATTGCAATTATTGCCAGGAAGATTGTGCTGCACACTGGCTAGCAATCAGTGAAGAAAAGAACATGCTTTTTGTGAAAAGCAGATTTATTAATAATAGTAAAATAAATTGTCAAGCCAAATTTGATTCTTCCTCTTTACCTGTTACGAAGGTCAATATAAATTCAACCAATGAATCTGTAAATGCAGAGCATAAAAAAGATAATTTACATTTAACAACTCCTAATATATTTGACATTTGTACTTTCAATGAAAAATGCAATACAAATAATTCGTATTTGTTAAATAAAGACCACACTGAAAGTAATTCATATGTGGATGTACCAAATATGTCTGAAGTTGTTTTACAATACACATTAGAGGATATTGAAGATGGGATTTTGAAGGAGCCAACTGAAATGAAAAACGAGGAATGCAGCATGAACAATAATATCAATAATGATTTCTTGCATCAGTTTGATTTGACTATACCTGTACCGGAGTCTAAAAAAATGGACGCATTTCTAGCTCAGGAATGCACAAAACATAGGAATGATGATGAGTAAGTAAATGATGACAAAACCGTATATTCAAAGTTGATCATCATCATTATTATATAAAAATAAATTGTAATAAAGGAATGATAGATAATAATAAAAAAAATCTAACGATAATACCAATGAAATTAATGTTGATCAGGAGGTTAAAAAAGTAATTGAATCAATAATAATTTTTGCGATGATTGCAAGGAGCTAATAGTGTTTCTTTAATAATTTGACCATCATGACAGTTTAAACTCTAATTATTATCTATTATTACTTTATTACTATCATTTTCATTTCTTCACTTTTCTTGTTTCATTTTATCCACCTTTGTTGAATTTTTAAGAACAGACTGGCTTCTAGTAGTATTTTTAATTTACATTTTTGTGATCTTCGTGACATATATAGGATACAGCAAAAGATCTTTCGAATTTTGTTTAGCGTTTATTCTGTTGCCAATGAGATGAGATGGATGGTAATGGGGTCTTTCGATAGCATGTATTTTATCATTTTCAGTTATTACCATATCTTGGACGAACATCCACTGTGCGATTATTGTGGAAGCATTTATCAAAAACAATGAGTCTGTAATCACAGTGTTTAGAGTTTTTAAACGCCTTAACAACAAACACACAATAGGTATCTGTCCAAGATGTGGGAGTAACTGAGAATGGTAACGTGTATGATATCAAGAGACCTTACTATCATACATTTTATCTCGTTAGCAACGGAATAAAAACTAAATGAAATTCCAGAGATTTTTTTGTAATATTCTGTACTTTCAATTCATTTAAAAGAAATTATGCCATTTTATCTTTATTTGAATATTGTTCTGTTACATTTCATAAACAAATGAAAATGTTGAATCTTCATCGTTCAAATAATTATAAGCAATATTGCGCATTTTGAAGACCTCAACATATTTTTGTATTGTATGGATGTGTTTCTATTGTAGATTTCAATGTTTACTTTGTCCTTTAACATTCTACTCAGCGCGCACAATGGCAATGCACCAGGCTGGAGCACATGGTGGTAATATCAGATTTTATTTACAGTCATTGTAAAAAGTATTCATACACCCTTTAAAAACAAATAACTTTTATAAAAGGATTACATTTTCTTGAGATACTAGCTATTATGTAAATAATTTTATTTTAAGTGAAAGTTACGATTATAATTTATTTATTTGTGTCTACAGTGAAAATTTCAAACATTTTAAATGAATAGTATTTCATAGTAACCTTAATTAATTAAATATAAATAATTTAAATCTATAAAAGTTACTTTGTAAGTCTTCATTGCAGACATCCTTAAAAACTTAAACGTCATGATATTTATGTTCTTCTCTACAATTATGACCAATTGCAATTTAATAAAAAAATTATATACGTATTACCCAGTAAATTAATCATTTTAACATCTCAAAAAACTGTATGGTCCAATTATAAAAAAGTATTTGATTTTAAAGTATTTGGAAAATATATTTTACATTGACTATATATCTTTTCAGGTATGTATGTAATACTTTGCGAAAGCTGTGGTAGACTTTTCAACCGAAAATATAATTTCAATAGGCATTTTATCCATTGCTGTCGTTTGAAAGAGCCATACAAATGCGACATGTGCACGAGATATTATAGGTAAAGAAGAAAAAGACAGTCGGTGTTCCACAGCATTATTGAATGATTTCCAAAACGAATTGATGGTATTTTATTTCAGACATAAGTCTTCCTTGATGCACCATTTAAAAGTCGCTCATGATGTTCAATACGCTACCAATCGTTCAACAACATATACATGTAGCATATGCAAAAAGATCTATCTTAAATTCGGCGCTCTCGAGAATCATATGAAACGACATAAGAATAATTGAATTAATTCATATTGTTTTGTTTGTCGAGACATTTTTATGTTAACGTTTTCTGTTTGTGGAGAATATTGGAACCAAAAATTTCGAGTTTATATCAAAGACATTAGTAGTAAGTGTTACCAAAGTATTAAAGAGTATAGACATGATCGGTTTTTATGTTCCTTGCTAAGAAACGCAATTTTCATAACGTTATTGTTTTTAAATGTTTATAGCTTACGAAATTTTATGATCAGTATAGACTATTTCCTTTGTAAATTCACAAATTTTAATTTTAACGATCATGACGTTTTTTTATTTTAAAACTGCTCATAATGCATTAGTTATTAGTAGGCTGCAGATGCATTCATGGCTTTCACTTAAAGCTATGCTTTAAAATTTGATAGGATTTAGTATAATTTTGATTTATTTTAAATTTATAACAACTATACTATTAATGAAAATAAGATTTTATTTTATTTCACTTTCGTAAACATTTGCCTACACAGATTGAAAATTGTGTGAACATTCGCAGTCTAGTTCCTACGTTCATACGTTGGCAATGAAATATTATACGCCAGTACACGCATAAAGCCAAAATAATGATATAAGTATTAAATAAATAATATCATCCGACACATGATTATACTACTACATTAAATATGAATGAAATACAAACATAAGTCTTTACTTTGTAGCTATCCTACATTGAATTAATAAATAAATTATTATTTATGTGCAATTGACGGTGATAATAATTATTAGGTTCAGTAAAAATCATAATATATTTTACTCGATTATTTTATTTGTGTTATTTGATTACTTACAATAATTTAGGTAATTTATATTTTTATGTGTAATAATAAGAATAAAACAATTAATTATAAAAAATTTGAACGGTTTTATTTTTATACAGAGCACTAATGTATTTACGTTTCGAGGCAATAAAGAACTGCGCTTGCCATTTACGAAATTTTCTGCTGTTGAGAATACGTGTTCTAAACTCAGAAGTCGCAGAAATCTACAAATACATTGTCATAAATTTTGATAATTCAGGGTACCTTTTCAGTACCCTTTGACTTCAGTTATGATTTATTTAATATTTTTGAAAATTTGTTTGTAAATATAATGTCATTTCTGTGATAATTGATCTCTGTTATTACTAGTGAAAAAATTTTTGAGGAGCTGTACATTATATACTTAAATCATGGAAGATCGGCATCTGTCAAAGAATTTAGTTATCATGTTTCATATGATTAAAGAAGATTAACCCTTTGCACTCGAATGGCGCCTGTAAGGCGACAGTAAAATCTGCCATACTATTATTTAAACAACTCTTACATCGCTAAGTTTGCAGTTGAGAAAACGATAAAAATGTTAAAGTTCCAAGTACGAGTCATAGTAATTAATTTCGTATAAACGAAAGGAAATGAACTATCTGCGGTGGAGCTATCATAGATAAAAATATTGTTTCGATTTTGGAGTAGAATTGCTTCGAGTGCAAAGGGTTGAAGAATTAGAAATGCGAAAACAGAAAATGTAAATATTGTAGTAGGTGAATTGGATGATACGTTTCAAATAGTGTTGAAGAATGGTAATAATTCAGAATTGGAAACATGGCTTTAGGAAAATCAAATAAATCGTAACTTATGTTTCTCATAGCAATGGACAAAATGACAACATTAGTTGTTTCGATATCTCATTAACTATGAAGTTTAGAACATGTGGAGGTCAATATATTTTTATGCAGAATTTGATGCTCTATCTATTATTACGATACAAGGCGTAAATCATTCTATTTAAAGAACTTGAGTTAAGCTTGCAATCTCCATAAGCCCTTCGCACATATAAAAAATATATACATAACAATATTTTCCTTTCTATACCACGCAAATTTTCTATATATCATTTTTCATATTACAAATATCAGCAGTATTCAAGGTGACTAAATTTAGTGATCTACCCAACATATTATACAATATAATATTCCTCTTCTCATCAAGTATATAGGTTTCTTTATATAATTATTATATTTTCATCAATTTGCATTATGAAAGCACCATGTAAAACACCGAGAAGATTCGAAAAACGAATGTCAGCAAAAGTCAAATTGTATGACCACTGGGCAGTTTCATTCATCTCAGTTTCATTAATTTAACTAGACATTGTACACGAAACTGTATTAATTATTTCTGCATTCGCGTGTTTTGATTGTTGTTGTTGTCCTAATATTATGTTATTTATTCATGAAGGGTGCGAAAAATTATGCCCCCAGGAGTCTCAAGTAATTGGTGCAATCAGCGAGCAAATTACAGATATTGTGCTCAAATTAGGGGATCTGACAGAACACTTGATTTGTATCTAACGAAATATTTATTTGTTATACATATTTACTGTCATATAATGTTTAAAAATAATTTACCACTGCCAAATGACATTATTTTGCAATCAATGGAATTATTCGATTGTCCAACAAGTTTCTTTTGCATTATCTACGTGTATTTAAATAATACAAGAATATAAAAACAACGTGATCATTCCATTTGTTAATGTTTTATTGTTTTCTAAAGCTACGTTCACACAGAAGCAGCATCGAGCGCCTATTTATTGTCCCTTATTCCTTTTGTGTTCTATTCGGTAAAAACAATGCAACGTTATCAAAGTAATACGTGCAAAATAAGTTAAAAATTGTTTGTTGATATCTCAGTGTGGACTTAGCATAAGATTCTTCTTACGGAACCGCGCAATTTGCTTTTTGTCAGAAAGACAGAAAGAACTTTTGGGACAACCGAATACAAAGACGCTGTTATTGGAAATTACTAAATACATTACTTCATAATCAAGCATGCATTAATACAAAGATAGCAATAATTTCATTTCATTCCACTTTGTTATTTTTGTAATATATTAGTTACTTTTAGTACCCGATACATTTAGTGTTAAAAGGGTATAACCAGACTTCCCGTAATTTCAAGAGACTGATATTATTCTGTAGTACAATATTCGTTTTATAACGAATATAACATTTATATGTGTAAACATTCCCGAGCTAAATACAATAATTTCATTGAAATACCGATCTTCTTTTAAAACAGTGACTTAAACATTTGGTATCGATGGTAGCCATTACATCGTAAGATGAAAATTTTTGAGACATCGAGAAATGACAAAATTAAAACATTACTATGAACAAGAGGTACTATCAGATATTAACACTTTCACCAGCATCGATCAAAGTAATTGATTTCAGATATTTAATTCTAAAATTATTGAAACTGTGAAGATGCTTTCGTAAGCAATGATTGAGTAAACATCTTTAGTAGATCACATATTGTAATAATAACCGCAGAAGGTGTATTAAATTCTGCTGTCATATTTACAAGGTAATTTCAATATTTACAATATTTATAGTCGCTTTTAAGGCTTGATAGGTTTGATGTTAATGGATACATTTGTCAATTATAATACATTATGTTAATCGATAAAATCAGTAATATATATATATATACACCATAGTCGTATGATTAATTTACAATAAAATCTTCTTCTCTGTCAAATCTTACAATCTTCTGTAACGATTGTATAAATAAATGTGGTATTTCGGCAATGCATTCTGGTCACTCCCTTCATCGGTATATATGGCTGGGGATATTCGTTACGCTATTTTAAATAAGAATAAGTAGAGGGCGGTGCAAAAGAGAAACAGAAAGAAAACAAAAAACAGTTGTATGATTTACGCGATTCCCGCAGCAGTGACATTGCGCGATATATCACCGATTTTTCGGTATTCGTACATTCTACTCGGCGTGTCCTGGAATTTGTTGACTACCGTTCCATAGTAATACCAATTCATAGAGTTCAGCTCAATTGCGATGTACACTAACAACGAGAATAGACAATCGGAAAATTTTATTGTTTATTTTATAGGTCGTAGCGTTTCCTAAATAATTTTGTCATGCTTATTGTGTTATGACTAGACTGTGGATTTTATGTATTTAATTACAAAAATGGATTGGTCAAATATAAACCTGTTAACGTCAATATGTTTTAACGGCAACTGTACCGAGCGCAAAATGCGATTGGTATTTATTCTTGAAGGACAGAGGCTTTTCGGTTATTATTTATTATATAATACAATTTTGGAAGTGTAATACAAATTGTAACGAGTTAAACGTCATGAACAAAATGTGAAGAGTCAGTAAAGAACAAGCGCATACAAGAAATAAAAAATATTGGGCGAAGGCCTCTCGGATGGCACTCGTATGAACTTCGTTCTTCTGAACAATTCTTTCATAAAAATTGCAAGATTGAGTTTATTTAGATTTCTTGCAATTTTTGGAATAACGTCTTAACAATTAAAAAAGTGTTTTATCTCAAAGCAGAAAGTTGAAAATGTTTGCGAATGTATTTGATTTAACCTTTTATCGATATGCTTTATTTTAATCAAAATAGTATTGCGATTATTACCATTTCGATAGGATTGAAATAAAAAGTATTTCTGTTGCAATGTTTTGTGAGTTCTTAATAAATGTACTTTAGGGAAAATGTTGTAAATATACGTATGAGTAAAGTGTGAATCACTAGACTGCAGGCTTTATGAATTTATGACAACTATTGGCTATACTATGACCTATACAACTTTCTGAGTTGAGATTTTGAGAAATGGTGAGGAGTCAAAAGAGAATTGTGAATATAAAATTCCTATGTACATAGAATATATCAAATCCTGTGTTTACAGTCGTAACAAACACAAATGTTTTCGTTGTTTAGCCTAGCCTTGCCAAATTTGTGGATAATTGTTGTAGCATTGTTGCCTTCAGTTCGAAAATCGCTTAGCGTTTGATAGTTTTCATTTATGCGTATTCTCTTGTAGTTAGCATTATAGTGATTATTACAGCTATTTATACATATTCTAATAAATATATATTGTACTATAATGGGGATGCAATTTTGTTCTTAAAGGGGATTGGAGCATAGAAATATTAGTCAGGAATTCAGAGGCTTGGGTTATTGCTCAGCAGAAAAAGGCGCCCGATAAAAATATTCGAGATAAAAATATTTTCGAAATTATTGGAAATCTTTCATTAGTATAGGTTTACACAATGGATGGGCCGAAAACATCGCGTCGGACGAACGTTGTCTGAAGTTACGTGATTCGAGAGGCATAATAATATTGTATGGACGATGTACTTCGTTTGACCTACTATTTTAGTCGAGGTTTCGAGGAGACTAATATCACAAGTGAAATTATGATTTCTGGTAGGAAAGTAATTTTCGATCGTACGGTAATAGATATTTCATCCTACTTTCGCGAAGAGTATAGCCGGGTAAGGATGGTAAAAAATGCCTTTAAGTCAATTTAAATGTTCAGGCACGTATTGGAGATTTTAACTACCAAACCAGTCAAATCGACTGGTCCCCAATTTTTTCTTTTGCAATTGTTGAAGTTATAAACATGTTTTTATTAGAAATTTTCGGATGTGTTTTTTTTATGAAACCATATATTGTAATAAAAATTGTAAGAAGTTCGAATAGAGAGAGTTTCCTTATTATTACAAAGCAATGTACGTCATTGGATTTATTGTTCGGTAATTATAGTGTTGAACAAAATCTAACAAATATAAATATTATGCCTTCTTTATCGACGAATTCAAATTTCACTCTGTTATTATCGATATTCAAGCACTGAATTAAATATAAGTGTTCAAGTCATATAAATTTTCTTGCCACTTCTGCAACACTCACGAAGATGTTACAATAACTGTAATCGTAAAGATGATAATAATATGGCAAGAGGTTAAGTCGATTTAAATGGCTCCTATGCCACACGATAGGCTATAACTTGAAAACGCTTCATGTAAAATTTGTAACTTCCATCGTGACCAGGGATGAAATTATAGGGTGAATTCGGATTAACAAGTTTCGATCGAGCTTCTCTCATTTGCTTGCTTGCAAAAATTCTGAAAAAATTCTGACAAGTCACGGCCGTCGATGTACATTTTTCATCATTTTTACCGATTTTTAAGTTGAACGTCCTAGTTATAAAAAATATAAATTCGCAAAAATTGCAAATTTTGTACAGAAGCAGTTTCGGCACCACAACAAAATTTTTGTAGTAGCACCGTGTTAACAAAATAGTGCCTTCAGAATTTTGTTACATTTTTTGGTTTGGTATGCCATAGTTAAAAATAAGAGAACGAATTTTTCGACGTTTTTCGTCCGACAAAAGCAACTTGTGCTGAAATTATTTTTTATATTTTCCATTCCATAGAGATATTATATAATATCAAATGTTTCTACGTCGCGATAAACAATGTGCATGTTTAAAAAGACGGAATTATGTTGACGATATATCCACGTGGTGCGATATATTAAAAAATACTGACGATTTTATCAATAGCATCGTTGCCTGATAAATCGCTGTACATAGGCCCGAATTCGTCGGTATACAACCTTCTTTTTATTGATTTTTTAAAAAGGTTTGTTCCATTTGCGCACTATGAAAAACAGTAAAATAATTATTGAATGAATTGGTCTCAGAGATAATGTGCTCGCAGTAACATTATTTTAATTCCTAATGTGGCTTACGATGTTGAACCAACCAATGATGGATAAAACGCATTAAAAAAAATAAACGAATATATATTGTAGATGTGACACCTATATACTCAGACCTATACATACATGTATATAGGTATCCCTACAAGTGATAAGATGACAAGGTGTCCCAAAAATATTCGAGTTCCATGAAAAGGTCGATTTTTGTCACTTTTTCCTGTGTGAAAACGTAATTTGTAGCTACGGTTTTGAGTTACGTACGAAAGACAGTGGTCAACCAGAGTGTAGTTACAACTTACTGATTCCGGCTGGATATGACGGCCGATTCTACTGAGCGGTAGCGTTGTTGTTGCGCCGTGCTCGAATCGTGGACAAGATATGCAGCAGCAATTTATTTAAATAAAACTCCAGTTTTAGGTTTTAAGTAGCTAGTTTTTTAATTAGCGTTAGAACGCCTAGTCAGATGTAAATACACATGCTATTTCGTATGCTAATGTGGTAATATCGAATTATGTTTGTTTAACATTAACTGTGTTGCTAAAAGTGTAATCTAAAAATGTGTAGGCTACAAAACACAGACATAACCTGTGAATAAAAAGAAAACGAAAAGAAGAACGTGTACACGTGAAGTAATTGGTGGGTGAATAAAGTCTTGTTATAAATTTATTATTTCATATGAGAACAGCTGTAGCTCGACTAAGCATTGTGCAATTTTGTCGGCATTAGGTAAATATAATTCAGTATTGTCGTATAAGAGAAGAAGAAGCAAGTGTTTACGGCTAATATGCGAGTTTTATTTAAATAAATGGTTTCTGCTTCTCATTTTCACAATTTAAGCACATCTCTTTATACGTTCCATTTAAAAAATCAAAATTTACCTTTAAATCTCCTAAACGCCCCTACTTGTAAAGAAAAATCACATCACATCGTGAGATACTATTATACTCAGTGTGCAATAAACTCTTAAATACGAATTACAGGAATGTTTTATGTCCCATAACATGATTAACTCTAAATCTACCGCCACTACAATTAATCGGTTCCAGATTTTTTATTTTAGTGGAGCAAAGATTACAATAAGAACGAGTCAAAGTAAATAATAATACTAAATAAATAATTTCTAATTAAATCAATTCAATTTCGTCATTCTTATAAAACCAATGTACATTAGTTACTTTTAAGGTTAAATAGATTTAGCATCAAATACAAAATTGTAAGAAATTCGTCAGCTGATTTTTGTATTCTATAGAAATATTCGGTAATACTAACACAAAAGTATTTAAAGCTGCCTGTCACGAGAACCGACTCATCCCGAAGATCTTAAGGACTAAAGCTATCTTCTATCTTCATTCCTTAGTTTAAAAGTTGTTTAGTAATATGTAACATTCTCTATGGTTACGATGAAAGCAGCAAAGCCTCAACTTTCACTTCACCGTTGCAAGATCTTTCACTTAACTTTTGATGATTTTATGGGAGACGGGTTAGGTTTATTCAAATTTATATTTACTAATTTCATTTCACATACTTTTAAACTTATGTTTTTCCAAATCAACGTTGGTCTATTTATTGGAACTAGTGAAAATAGTTAATAATATGATTAAGAAGGATAAAACTGAAGGGGAAATTTCTTTTGCTATTTAATAGAAGTTACCAATATTTTAATACTTTTTATAAAGATGCAGAAGAAAGTATTTAATCTGGAACTTTGTATTTTTGTTACTCATTATGTATGTTATTCAAATATTTTGGTTACTGTTTAATTTACGATGAAAATAATTATTTTTGGATAAATGGTAACTATTTGAATAAATGTTCGACTTGATTTTTAAAATACCAGATATTTTTGTTAATTATCGGACATAAATAAACGATTATTGTTAATAGACGGTATAAGAACTAGCTTTGAACTCATAGGCAAAATTCCAAATTGGTCTGTTCGATCTTTTCCCAATATTATTAATCAGCTGTGAAATAATTGTTTCGAGTTGTTTGAATTCTTTCACGTAACTAGAAAAGTATAGTTTCTGTGCGCACTACTATTAAAAAACTGATTTTGCCAAGTTCAACTTTTTATATAATTAACTGAATACTTGAGGGTCAATAATACGCATAAGTTGGAAATGTTTCGTCTCGAATTTCTTCTACAATTCTACTATTTTCAAATTTCATTTTGATGTCTGTGTTATTTTAGGACTATTACCTTCGTTTTTATAATAGTTTTACACTTCAGTTGAAAGCAACTGATTCTTCTCTCAGTGTCACGGTTTTTTTTTTTTAATAAATCAATAGCATTTTACACGGTTTCCATTAGTCCATAAAGATACTTTTCAAGCCTTATAGGATATAATGTAAAACTAAATAAAATAGGTTTTTCTAATAATTTAAGAATGCAATAAATACAAATAATATTATTTTACTGTTGTTCACATGATTTTAACTGAGCACTCGATCAAAAAAGGAATGAAAACGAATTAGTTTCGCCGATCGTTCTAAAGAAAAACTACAAATGTACGTCTCAATCGAATTCAAGTAGATGGAAATCTAAACAAAATAGGATTATCAAATAATTTAAGAATGCAATAAATACAAATAATATTATATTACCGTAGTTCACATGGTTCTAACTGGGCATTCGATCAAAACAGGAATAAAATTAGCTAGTTTCGTCGATCGTTTTGAAACAAGCCCACAAATCTACGTCTCAATCGAATCCAAGTAGATGGAAAACCAAACAAGATAGGTTTATCAAATAATTTAACAGTAGAACTATTGAACCATTTTTTCATTTACAATTACTGAAGATATAGAAACATTTTCACCAGAAAGATTCGAATGAATTTCTTCATTGAAGCAAACATTACGATAAAAATTGTACGAGATCTGAATGGATGCAATTTTGTCATTATTACAAAGCAATATACATCGTTCATATTAATTTACTGTAATCCACGTGATTCTAGCTGTGCATTCGATCAAAACCGAAATAGGGAATCGAGCTAGTTTCGCCGATCGTTCTAAAGCAAGCCTACAAATGCACATCTCAATCGAATCCAATTAAAAAGGTACAATATCCCAATAAAAGAGATACAACTCTGTAAAACGATAAAAACGAAAAACTGTTTCGACTATAA
>CM052099.1:2199987-2233048 GCA_028453745.1 Agapostemon virescens
GGCAGTGTACATCCGACATTACGTGTTCAGAATGATAATAATCATACTCATAGACTCTTCATAGGCTCATAACGAAGTCGCGTTAAACGAATGCAGACGCAGCGACTCGGGAATAGCAATTCGATCTTTCCCTACGACTACGAAAAAAAGAACAATAAACAAGATATTTCCAATTGATCAACAGACAACGTTCCCGACAGAGCTCATTGCGAAAAGAACCACACGTCAACAGAATTGCGTGACTTGCGTCGAGTGCGACACGATTTTCGAGAGCATCCGAAATAGGAACACTTCGGCGGATCGTTCACAAATTTAGCGATGGACGTGGTGGACGGTGGTGCGCACCATGGTCGCGGCCCGTTTAAGGAAAAGGGATGAACGACGGTGGCGCCGCGACCGGTCAAAATTCGAACGAAAGCTTACGCCGGAATCGCGCAGATCGTCCTCAGTAGTTGCCCAGACGCTGTCACGGGCGTAGCTGGATGCTGGATTGTCTCTCTCTCTCTCGTGCGCGCGCGTGCCGCAGGGAGGTGCTTCCTTTTCTTCTTCCTCTTCCTCCTAACCTCATCCCCTGCATCGCTTCCGTCGTCGGCGTGCAAGGTGGACGTCGTCACGATTCCTCGGTGCAGCCGGACATCGTCAGGCTCCGCTTGGTCGTCGTCTCGTGCAGAACGAAGAGAAAGAAGAGAACGGGCGCCGGAGAAAAGGGAGGCCGAGTACAAGGTTCTCCTGCCGGTCTGACTGGGGGGTACATCGAGTGGGACAGAGGGTGAGAGAGAGAGAGAGAGCGAGAGAGAGAGAGAGAGAACGAGGGGCGGGAGGGGACAGAGAAAGAGAAGATCGAGCGGAAGGGTGGGAGAGAAAGAGAAAGAGAGAGTGAGAAGGGGGGGGTGAGTGAGTAAGAGGAAGGAAGAGGAGGGGGTGAATCGACGGAAGAATGATAAGGGAGCAAGCGAGAAGGAGACAGAAACCGGTAGAATAAGAGTGATGATAAGAACGGAATAGACTAGTTAACGAGAGAGGTGTATACAAGGGGTTACAGGATTGGGAGAAAGAAATAGCTCCCGTCGGGTGGGGTGGAGATGTGTTGAAGTGTGGTTCTGTGTATATATGGTGCAGTGCGGTGCTGTGCCTCGAGAGAGAGAATGGCGTGGTCGGATTTCGCGTGCACCTCGCCGTGACGTGGAAAGGTAAGGATCTCCGGCGTTTAAGTTTTCTCTCGTGTCGACGGCGACGGTATCGTCTCGCGAAGTCATTAAGCGGGAGGATATCGGAGCGTTCCGCGTTCCTCTCAGAAATATCGAGACCACCCAGGCGGGATCGAGTTTCTTATTCGATTGGCGGCAGTGTCCGTCAACGATGCCGCCGCCGCCGGTAATTGGCTTCGATTCGAGCGATGACAGGCGGCTCATCGCTCGGCCAGTTGCCGGTGCCGCGTGCGACTTCGACGCTGCCCTACACTACTGATGCCGTGTTACCGATCCCTGTGTTACCGCTGTCTGGCTTTCGCTGGCCGCGACTACTGACAGGACCCGTTCCACGCGTCTCGAGCTCTTGCCTAGGGACGAATAGCGAGCCTAACCGCCTTCGGCGTGCCATGGTCGCGCGATCATGCTAACCGCGTGAATCGCGCCGATCTTTCCGTACCGTGTTCCACGGTCGCAGACGAGGCTGCGAGTCTTCTAGTTGGGGAGGAAAGGTTACAGGAGGACATCCTACGTGTCTGTCTGCTTCCGTACGATATTGGGAGAATATATGTGTTTCAGTAAACCAGTGACATTTGTTGTTAACACTACAACTACCTAACCAGTCATTTTGATTGGTCTCTAGTTTATTCGTTCTCAGTTATTGAAGTTATAAAAATGTTTTCATTAGAAATTTTCGGATGTACTTCCTTAACAATAGAACTACCGAACAATAAATCGAACGATATACATTGCTTTGTGATAATAACAAGACTGTATCTATTCAAACTTCATTCAATTTTTATAGTAACATGTGGTTCATTAAAGAAGTACTTCGGAAAATTACTAATGAAAACATTTTTATAACTTCAGTAATTGCGAAAGAAATAGATAGGGACCAAAAATTTTGATTGGTTTGGTAGTTCTAGTGGTAATAACGTGTACCTTACAATAAGAATTGTATGAAGTTTTAATAGATGCTGTCTCGTTATTATTACAAAGCATTATATATATATCGTTGGATTTATTGTTCGGTAGTTCTAGTGTTAATACAGCAATGATGTAGCGTTATAGCTAATATAGTTGTAAATATCTGTAT
This sequence comes from Agapostemon virescens, assembly GCA_028453745.1. Lineage (NCBI taxonomy): Eukaryota > Metazoa > Arthropoda > Insecta > Hymenoptera > Halictidae > Agapostemon > Agapostemon virescens. The sequence goes on from CM052099.1 coordinate 2,202,271, forward strand.
AGAAGTTTACGCGTAGTGTTCGGAAATGTAGTGTTTCAAGAAATGTTATCGGTGCAGTGTGGATTCGATACCTTCGTGTTATTAATTAATAGAAAGAGCACACAAGGATTTAAACACATTGCCGTATTGAATACCATCTGCTGGATCTATTCGCCCCGTGCACGGCGATTTATTTTATAGTTACTGTGTCTAGATTTTCTTTAGCGTCCGTAATTTCCTAGAAGCGCCCATTAAGATATAAAATAATTTAAATAATTTAAGGAATAGTTTCCTTGACAAAATATAAAGAAGGCTCTACGAATCTGGTAAATACTTTTTGTATATTCTATTTTTTAAACGCATGTCCTGTCGTGGTGTTCCACTAATTTGTCTGAGAAAATTACGTTTTCATAGATGAATTCATACGATACAACAATATTTTAGTTTTACCAACTGAATGAAACAAACGAAAACAGTGTGAATCCATTTTTCTACAGAATAACTTATGGGGATGTCGTCTAGAAAGTTCTGTGGCCTGCGTAGCGTACGTGTCGCTGCTATCTTTTGTTTTTTTTTTATAAATTAAGTGTTTTGAAAGGAATATACACCGTGTATTCCTCAGATTTCAGTGAAAATGGCATTATTGTGAATCAAAGTGCAACCTGAAACAACTGGTTCTCGGTTAAAATCGAGACAATCGATTGAGGAATATAAATATAAATATATATTAGTATAAATGGTTTAAAAAACGATATTTAGATTGTCTGATAAAGTGAAACAGGCAAAATTACTGTTCGCAACATTATTATTATTTCATTTAACAACGCTGTGTTTGTGTCTAAGAAACTGATGAAAATTTAGTCGTTGTAAGGACTTGCAGTGGTAAAAGAAAAACTAAAACATAGTGATAAGAGATACAAAGCAATGAAGAATGGCAATATTTTAGGTTAGAAGAAATGTCTTGGTTTCGGAGTTAAAACGACTTTTTGCGCTTCTCGAGTGCAAAGGGTTGACACAATTGGACAACAAGCACGGATTTTTGTCAACAAAATGTCCGCAGAACTTTCTGAACGGCCTAATGCAATTGTTCCCTTGATTGACGAAAAAGTTTCGCAAATATCGCGTGCACTGGTCTCAAATTGAACACTGATTGCGGTGAAGCGACTAGCACGCCGTTCCTCGCAATTTTCTAACCGTGCACTTTAAAATGTTTTCCTCGTGGTTTCGTTTAATTCTATTAGACCTGCCACCATGCTGCTCGAACATATTCGTGAACGTTTCTAGGAGTGACCTGCCCGGCTGAACTATAACTGCATTATCACCATACGTTTACTACTCCCGTATGACGTTGACAAGCACATGTCAGACACGTATCACTGAAATGTGAATCTTATTAGCTCCCTGTGCCTGTTTCCGAATATTCATATGCATCATACATTGCCGATTCTTTTCCTCTCTGCGTGAAGCTTAAGCGTACTTTGACTTCATCGTTCGAAAGAAAAGTCAGCTGAAGTTTAGAAGTCAGAGAGAAGAGCAGATGTCGTAGATTTCAACGCTTAATCTACCACAGCGAATCAAACGAAGCTTTTCAGAGTTTTTATTTCACGATTATTGAAGTTGTAACGTTACCTACGTAGACATCGACAAAAACAATGTATTAGTTAGTTTTAATGGTCTTTAATTATTTGTTTATTCAATTACGTACAGGGTGTCCCAAAAATGTACGAGTATCTTCAGAGTTTCCTTCGCGAAAGAAGCCCAAGCGTACTTTGACTTCATCGTTTGAAAGAAAACTCTATATGCATCTGTTGAGGTTTAGATTTAGATTAAAGTAGTTTTTTGTATTACGTTTATTAACATTAGAACTGCCAAACTAGCCATTTTGACTGATCCCTAGTTTTTTCATTCGCAATTATTGAAGTTATAAAAATCTTTTTATGAGAAATTTTCGGATGTACTTCGTTAATGACGTAGGTGTTACAATAAGAATTGTACGAAATTTGAATAGATGCAGTCCCATTCTTATTACAAAGCAATGTATATCGTTGAATTTATTGTTCGGTAGTTCTAGTGTTAAAGTTATAAAATCGTTTCAATAGACTGCTTTATTCAATGTACAGGGTGTCTCAAAAATATGCGAGTATCTTGAGAGTTTCCTTCGCGAAACTGCTATACGCGGCCTCGTTTTCGAGTTATTAGCAAAAAAGAAAGACCAATCAAAACGGGGCTAGAGTGAGCGCATTCCAGCTCGACAATAAATCCCACGTTGCGTAGCGTTGCTGTTGGACATCCGCTGCAGCCACTCGCTGATTGGTTCGTGTTTTTCGTGAAAAACTCGAAAACGGACCGGCAACTAGCAACTTGGCACAGCAAAAAGTTTCTTGGAATAATCTTTCAAGAAACTAGAATATTTTCAGAACAGTCTGTATTGTAATAAAACTCGCGCAAGATCCAAGTAAATTAAATCTTGTTATTTTTACAAGATGGTACACACTAGTCGCTTTTAATGTTCCACAGGATTAGTGTTAATTAGATGAATAATATTGTTCGTTAGAGCGAGATATTTATTAATTAGGACTTAACGTGACTGAAGGTGTAAATTCTTTAGTATTCTTTTAGTCTAACGTCGTTTCTCGAGGTTAAGTTTAATTTCCTGAACTATCTAGAACTTTTCTAGAAAGGACATTGCATTTCTTATATGTTCTTCATTATTCAGACGTTGTTTGATCAAGGATGAGATTTTTTTCTTTTTCCTTTGTGCTGTCTCGCAAAAAAAGGTGTTAAGTAAAGTTTGCAGAGGGCCGACGGTTAGCCGAGACTGGAATAAGTTTTTGCATTTACTCGTGTGCTTTTAACTTCTTGAAACTGACTCCTCGCCCCGGCAAAGACTGTTGAGCTACGATATAGCAATTGAAAGTTCAAAGCTCTCGCACCCCTTGTGCTATGTCTCAGACATTAAAAGATCGATACGGTCGAACATGTAAGCCATTTCGATAAATTATCGAAGGGAGAGTGGCGTGCCACGCCGGATGATAAAAGATCTCGGCAAAATCGTCTTGAAATTAGCTCATAGATCACTCTTCCATCATGTGTCACTTCAGATTTCGTTGAATGGTCGTCTCGCCCTACGATCCAACGAAATCTCACTTGCGGCGGCACACACGTTTTGTCGAAGATTTTCAGAAGCATGCGACTACGAACATTTTATGGGGAAACAAGCTTTCGAGTATGGGTTCCCAAAATATCGTGTGCGGCTATACGAAACGTTTTATTTTTTCAGGGGCTAACAATGGAATCCTCTTAGGATTATCTTCTAATACTTCCTAAAGTAGAAAATAGAAGGTCTTTTTAATCTTTTTGAAGTTCATAATTTTGGCGAACTTAATCTTGCCCAATCTCTTTTCGCATCCAAGATTCTTCAAGAAAGTGATCATGTTATTACTCGACTGTTCTTCGACGAATATAACGAAGGACCTCTAATCGTGCTAATTTTATGAATGTATATAATTTTACTAATATATATATTATTAATACATAAATATAATTATAATTAAATTGTTTAAACTGGTAAATTTCTTTTAATCTGCATACTTTGGTTTGTAATTGTTGATTTTCCGTTGCATACATTTTTTTATATTTGAGAAAAAAATTCGGTCTATAGAGGGTTAAGAAACAGTACACTCCGGGATAAAGAGGTAGCACACTTTAAAATTAATGTAATTTTTATTTATTTAACATTACAACTAAGGTTTCGTTTTTATACATTCTTGCAAAATGCCTTTATAAACATGCACAAATGAGATTTAATTGAATTTCGCCAGTCTATGAAATTTTATTAAAAAAAAAACTTTTAAGGAAATATAGTGGGACAAAATAATAGCACATTTAATTTAAAATTATGTATAACGATAAATCAACAAATGATATTTAATGTTTAATATCTTGTGGCTCCTCCTTTACATTTAATAACAGCCATCATTTTCTTTGGCAAAGATTTATAGCGGTATTTAATAGTTTTTTGCTTTAATTACTCCCACTCGTCTTGAATACATTTTTTTAATTCGGCAATATTTTCGAAATTGTCTACTATTTCCATATATAGCTCGGATAAGATTTCCTCAACAATTTTCAATTATGTTAAGGTCGGGTGACCTTGCTGGCCAATCCAAAACGCGAATTTTTTCTCTCGAGAAAAGTACTCTTTTACTACTTTTGCAGTGTGTACTGCAGCATTATCCTGCTGAAAAATAAACTTCTGTCCAACAATTCTGGTGACGTACATGTTTATTTGTTCCTTAATCATTTCCAAATACATTTTACTATTCATTTTTCCTGTTATAAATTTGATGTCCATTTTACCATAGCACCCGATACCGCATCAAATCGTTACACCACTATTTCTCATTTGCCGACGACTCAAAAACTGTTCCTCTTTTCGCATATCGTGAAATAGTAACTCAGACCATCGGGTCCATCCAAGTTAAATCTTTTTTCATCCGTAAATATTATTCTTCGCCATTTCTTTCGCATATGAATATTGTTTTCCGCAAAAAGGTAATCGATTCATCTTATATTGCACAGTTAACCAAGGCTTTCTCTTCAATTTTCTTCGTGTTATGTATTTGCATTTTTGTAAAACATGTCTCACATTCTTTATATCAATGTCTACACCAACACTTTCAGCAATTTGTCTTGCAGTCATCTTAGAATTTGTTGCTGCTCTTAGTATTGCACGTCGTTCCGGGGCGTTTAGACTTTGCGGACGTCCAGAACTCTTCTTTTTATCATAGTTTTCCGGATATTTCAAGAAATTCATGATTACTTTTTCATTTATATTCATAATTTTTGCTATTTTTCTTACTGAATATTGTTCTTCTTTCAATTTTATTATAGCGTTAATTTCACACGCGTTTAATCTCCTTCCGTGACCCATTTTTAATAATATTTCGCCTTTTTTTTAACAAATATGCAACACGAAATAGTATCACGGACTTTATTAACTATATTCCGAGGTATCTACCTACGCAATTTGCGAGCCTTGGTGTAAGTGGAAAGTGTAAGTGCTATCATTTTGTCCCGCTTGGGAACAATAACATTTACATTTTTTGTGTTACAGTCCTGTCGAAGTATATGTTATGGATGATATTTCGTAAATTTTATACACAGACATGCTCTGAGTTATTATTAAAAGAAAATATGTATCTTAATCAGCTTTTAACACAAAATATGGGAAAATATATGAAGTGCTATCTTTTTATCCCGGAGTGTATGTGTTGTGCGAAGATGTCACGTCAATGATACCTTCTTCTCAGCGTACAAGGAATGTCGCTGATCACCTGGTTCGCGTAATAACTGCACGATTATAGTTGTTGCGATTTTCTTTATTTTCAACTTCGAAGTGTTCGCGATTTCTTTGTTAGAACTTCTGTTTCTATCGGTTCGCGTTGTAATACTTGTTCGTTTGTCGCTTCGTGATTTGGACCGTTTATTTTGAAAGTGGTGTACGTCCTTTTTTCAAAAAAATGAGATATGTCGTAATTTATGCTTAATTTAGCCGTATACTACTTTATATAAAACATCAATGGAGGACACAGAATTTAAGACTCTAAAGGCTATGGCCGGGTTTGTAGGTGATTTTCGTCCCCGACGGTATTTTGATCGAGCTTGGAATATGTCATAGCCTACCCAAAAAGACCCCCATATGCCAAGTTTCAGCCCTATATCTCATCTGTAAGGGTAGTTATTGAGAAAAATAAAAAAACGATTTCTTGGCCTATTTTCCCTATTTATTAACTAACTAATTAATTAAAAATTCTAAAAAAATTCTGACACATTCCGGATACTATGCCACATGTTAGGTATTATTTACAGATTTTTCCGTTGCAAACTCTGGTTGTAAACAACAAAAAACTAAAAAAAATATAAAAAAATGCCGATTTCATATAGTAATATTACGATGGGCAGCACGAATTTAATTTAGTAATGAGATATAATTGTAAACATTATGCTCAATTTTTTCAAACGCCTGCGGGGGGGGGGGCATGTGGAAAAAAAAAATAAAAACCACTTTTTTCGGCGTTTTTTTTAAGTTATACCCATTTTTTCTGAATATAAAAAATATAGTATGTAATATTGAACGTTCCTGCGTTAAAAAAAAATGTTCCAGATTTTTTAAATTGCGTACTGTAAAAAATTAAAATAATACTATATACGATATACGATATATTCCAATGTTTCGAAACTGATTTCAACAATACCGGTTGGCTCAGCTGCTATGGTCCCTGACTATGGAACTTTTGGACAAGGTTCGAATCCCAGTCAGGGCAATTTCTTTTTTTTCGTTAATTACATGTTTTTTTGCTTACTAGCCATGTCATTGTTAATGAATCATTGTAAAAACAATTTTTAACTATGTTTCAACTATTTTAACATTATTTAAAAAAAATAGTTTAACCTTTAAATAATTTAACTTTTTGTCAAACTTATTATTAAAAAACACGCAATCCTAAAAGATGACGTTACTGTAGAGAGAAGTTTGTTGTCAAGCTGACGATGTGAAAGTTGATATTTTTCCCTAATATACCATGTATGTCCTCAACGACCTATCGAACTTTGGTAACCATACGCGAAGAATTAGATTCCTCAGTCACTTTAATGACCAAAGCCTCGGCCCAACCACTTAAAGTGTGCACTTGGGGAAAGATCGAATTTCTGCGTCCAGAAAATCTATTGTAAAAAATGCTACGTACGATTATGCTATAGGCCGTAAATGACAAGAGACAGAAAGTATTCCAAAACTATTTTTTTTAAATAATATTAAAATAGTTGAAACATAGATAAAAAATGTTTTTACAATGATTCATTAACAATCACATGGCTAGTAAGCAAAAAAACATGTAATTAACGAAAAAAAAAGAAACTGCCCTGACTGGGATTCGAACCTTGTCCAAAGGTTCCACAGTCAGGGACCATAGCAGCTTTTTTATTATTATTATTGTTTATTTATTTAGAGAGCTACAACAATATTAACGGTTCTTACAATAACTATAAAAATAAACAAAAAAGTTCTCTTTGACAGGTACTAATTTCTAAAGGTAGTAATGTATATATGCACATTACAGTCATACAGTTACAGTTTTTTGGTCAGAGGGGTGGCGTGGGCCTCCCCCTCGTAATTTTGATTGTATTGCACTGAATACATTTGTGCAGTTCACAGCCGCAAATATTTGGTTGTTGATTCTTGTTCCCGAAAACGCTCTTAACAAAACAGGAACTCGCGTTGTTATTTTATCCTTAAATTCTAAGACCTACGTGCTAAGTTCGCGATTTTTTTTATCTATATACATATATACATATGGGAGGAGGGGGAGGGGGTGATTGTGATGAGTATTGATGCCGTAAAATGAGGTGGTGGTGATGTTATTTACAGATGTGGACGGTGAGTGATAATGAGGTGAGCGGTGGATGAGGATGAGGGGGGTAGGTGCTAAATTATTTATTGCACGTTGTTGTGTAATTACACGTTTGTCAACTGATCGGATCTCTTATTATTTTTATTTTATATTTTAATTATTTTAATGCTATGTTATACCTAATTTCGCAACCATTCGTGAACTATGGTGGTTTAAATCTATCTGCTAAACACCAGTATTTTTTATAGTCTATGTCACGGATTTCAAGGAAATCCCTTCGTGGTATCGCCGTGCTGTAACGGTACACTTGCGCTGAAGCGGGTTGATCAGGCTCCTGGGGGGTGAAGAGTATGCGTTTTCTTGCTCTGTGGCGTGGGATATGGTACAGTATCGGGATTGCCTCTTTGTTCTGTATGTATCCGTATTTATCCAGAAATATGAATGCCTCGGGTGGGATAAAATCAGTTGTTAAAGTTTTCCTGATGTGATTATCGTCTGGGTATGCTATTGGGAAAATTAAGCTATTGTCTGTTACGGTTATTAATTTGGCAAAGTAGTTACGTATTATTTTAATTATAAAATTATCAATTCTGTTGATGTTGGCTTTGTTGTATATGGTTTCGTTGTTTATGTATCGTTTGTAATTTGAGTGGGCTGATCTGTACGAGCCCAGGCAAGCTCTGAGGCATCGCCTTTCGAAATTCGGATTGTTTCCATTATAGACGCACTGATATTGTACCATATCTCGCAACCGTAAGTTAGAATGGGCCTGATTAGTAGCTGGTAACATATTAATTTTGCCTTTCGGCTGAGGGCTCGAGAGTGGAAAAGTCTACCGCATGCCCCGAAAGCTTTCCTCGCTTTTGTAGTTGTACTAGGGGGTGAGTATTTAATAGGAATCTGTTGTCTAATGTTAATCCTAAATATTTGACTGAATCTTTATGTGGGATTTTTGAACCGGATTTAGGGTCACCAATTAGGTGGAACGATTTGAAATTCCTGAGATGGTAACTTTTTCCTGCTTTGAGGGTTGGTCTAAATAGGACGGTTTCGCATTTGACTGTGTTTACTTTGAGCTTCCACGATCTGTAGTATGTGAATATACTATTTATGGCATTTTGTAGAACTTTTTGTACCTGAGCTGGGTTTGCACCTGTATGATATACTATTAGGTCGTCCGCGTACGCTAATAGGGAGCATTCTGTTCGTTCCGGGCCAAATAGGGTTAGTATGTCGCTTGTAAATATATTAAAAAGGATTGGGGAGTTTATTGTGCCTTGTTGGAGACCATTCGATAGTTTGAATGGGTGAGACGTGGCGTTGTCGTTCAGATATACTCTAAATGTTCTGTCCTTTACCATAGCGTGGATTAGTTTTATTAAGACTAACGGGAATTCCTTCCGCTTCAGTTTGCATAGTAGTCCGTCTATCCAAACTGTGTCAAAGGCTTTCTCAAGGTCGACCAGACAGGCGCCCACACAGTAACCACCATTTAGTGCAAGATTGACATCGGTGGCAAGTTTATTAATTGCGTGTATTGTGGAGTGTTGTTTTCTGTATCCGTATTGGTTTTCGGGGATGATGTTCTTGCTATTGCAGATGTCGCGGATCCTATCATTGATTACGCGTTCGTAGACTTTTCCGATGTTCGGGAGTAAGCTAATCGGGCGGTAGCTGTCCGGCACGGAGGGCTTTTTGCCTTTTTTAATAATCGGGATGACCGTGGCTGCTTTCCAGTCTTCCGGAAATATGCAGTAATTTAATAAATTGTTAAGTAAAATGGTGTATGCCCGTATGATGTTACCCGGTAGTTTTTTCAATACGAAATTTGGGATTTGGTCATTTCCGGCTGATTTTTTGTTATTTAGGTATTTAAATTTGTTTTTAATTTCGCAACAGTTTGTAAAATATGTTGACATGGTGACTGGTTGTTTGGGGGATAAGGCAGAATTTGTTTCGTCAAAGGTGCAGACGGTGTTGGGACCATAGCAGCTGAGCCAACCAGTGTTGTTGAAATCAGTTTCAAAATATTGGAATATATCGTATATAATATAATTTTAATTTTTACAGTACGCAATTTAAAAAATCTGGAACATTTTTTTTAACGCAGGAACGTTCAATATTACGTACTATATTTTTTATATTCAGAAAAAATGAGTATAACTTTAAAAAAACGCCGAAAAAAGTGGTTTTTATTTTTTTTGACCACGCGTACCCCCTCCCCCCCCAGGCGTTTGAAAAAAATTGAGCATAATGTTTACAATTATATCTCATTGCTAAATTAAATTCGTGCTACCCATCGTAATATTACTATATGAAATCGGCATTTTTTAATGTTTTTTTTAGTTTTTCGTTGTTTACAACCAGAGTTTGCAACGGAAAAATCTGTACATAATACCTAACATGTGGCATAGTATCCGGAATGTGTCAGAATTTTTTTAGAATTTTTAATTTATTAGTTAGTTAATAAATAGGGAAAATAGGCCAAGAAAGCGTTTTTTTATTTTTCTCAATAACTACCCTTACAGATGAGATATGGGGCTGAAACTTGGCATACGGGGGTCTTTTTGGGTAGGCTATGACATATTCCAAGCTCGATCAAAATACCGTCGGGGGCGAAAATCATCTACAAACCCGGCCATAGCCTTTATCACCTACATGTCGGGGAAGACCGCCAAAATTTGACAAAATCGCCCTGGCGCCTTTGTATCACGATGCCCGGCCTATTACATACGAAAAGTATAAGGATATGCAGCAGCTATTACTTTATATACCTCCTGTGCATCATGAATATTTCAAAACACATGGAGAGCATAAATAATTAATAATACCAATATCTTGTGTTAAGTTTAACAATATATAAATATAATTAACGTTCAAAACAAAAAATACTAATTCTATTTTATTTCTTGTTATTATTTATAAACAAAATTGGATTAATATGAAATATATTTTAAGTGATATTTGTTATTTCAAAATTGAAATTAAATGATATTAACAATTAACTAATTATGAAAGTGGTGTAAGTCCATTTGCAGCCTGGAAATATATATTATTTTAGTTAAATTCGCCTAAAAAAATTTATATAATCAAATTAAATATTGATAAATTAGTACAAACATTCCCAGACTTCGCATAATTAACCTATATCTTTTAATTGTCAGATCTGCTAACATTTAATTTTCTCGAATCAGAAGAAAATGAACTTGCACCACTTTCAAAATAAACGGTCCATTTCTAGGTTTCGAGTTCTGTTCTGTTCGCGATTTCTACTTTAGTCATTTTCGCAATTATTGAATTGTCTTATGTTCGTGTTCTTCGCGATTTCTGGTTGGTCTGATGTTCGTGTTCTTCGCGATTTCTAAATTGTCTGTTGAGTCTTGTTGCGTTCTGTTCGTCGCCACCTCGGCTTTGTCGTGATTGGTTGAGAGTATTTTGAGGCGGAGGAATGTAGCGTTTTTTAATTGATTATAGAAATGATGGAAGGAGTGTACTTGAAGTAGTGTGCCTGAAGGATTGTACATGAAGGAGTGGGAAACGGTCAATGAGGAATTATCGTGATTTATTGCAGGGTTGCCTGGTTTTCGTTTCTTCAAGTGCGTCGCACGTGGTGTCTGTTCGTCGGGGTAAAACTGTCCGCGTGCGGCACGTGTCGAATGGTCGGCTTCTTCGGAGCGGAATTTCGTACTTTCTTGTCTGCTTTTCATTTATGCGTTATAAATTACCGAAGACAGGGTTAGGCACGTACAATTTTCGGTGTTGCCCTCGTAACAGTACGTTTTCGATGGCTAGAAATGGATTTAAGCGAATATAGTGTTTTGTTAAGCTATGTTTTGATATCAGTGAAATTATGAAAGTTTCGTTGAGCTTATAATTACTCACAGCACTGTATCTCACTGAACAGTACAACGTATTCTAATTTGAACAAAATCCGAGAACGTATTATACTTCGAAAAGCGTTCGACTTCGCATGTAATGACCCAATAGCGTACAGAGAACACATCTGCTAACAGCGAACAGTGTTCGCTAGAGAGGCAGTACATCAAAGGATCTGTTCGCGAAATTGAAACATGTCTGGACGTGGCTATAACATTGTTTCCAACGGTTCTTAGTGAATTAGGCAATCACTTCCCTCTCGAGCTTTCATTTTTGTTTTGTCCATGACGAGTAAACATACCGTCGAATGGAGTAAATAAAAGATCGCCATGTGTTAACTTTTTGCCATACCATTTTCTTTGGTCCGAGCTAAGTTCTATTGGCCTAAGCCCATATTTTAGAAATATCAAGCCAGTTATTGTAACATTTACATTTTTACGTTATCTTTTCATTCTGAACGAATTGTAATGATATATTTAAATTCGCAAAGATTTTGTGAAACAAACATTAGCTGGTTAATAGAATGATAAAGATTTTTATTTTGAAAGTGGCTCAAGTCCCATTTTGAGAGTTGTAAACGGTTATGGAGTATATTATGCAGTAAAATTTTATTAGATAAGAGCTTTATGTTTTATTATTAATGTAGTATTGCGCGATTAACCCAGAGAATGATTTTTTAAATAATAATAATTCCATTAAATATATAATTTTAGTATAATATATCAATACAAATAAACAAGTAGGAAAGATTATCAATGCCATGTAAATTGATAATGCTCACCCTACTGTGCACTTGCAATCTACTTTTCTTGAGTTTTTTATTTATTTTCTCCCCTAAAAATCCTTAAAAAGGTAAGCGAATCTCCAAGTACGTGCAGAATACACTCTAAGAAAGGAGTGCAATTATAAATTGACGCCAAGTTCAGCAGATGTTTTCGTTTATCTAAATCGTTATAAATAGTAAACATTAGAAACGGCGTTGAGAAATAAATAATTTATCATTTATTCCTAAGGAAAATTACGAAGTCACAAAACAGTGTCAAAAACATAAGTTGATTCTAAATGAAATGAAACGAGAGGATTTCATTTTAACCAAGCCTCTAGAAAAGGCGAATTTTAGAAGGTTAAAAAATACTAACAGAGAAACAATAAATTGGTTAAAAATATGCTGGATGAGTTTTCTGAGAAACGAACCGTATAAATTTTCTATAATATATCAATGGATGAGAATACAAAGTTTAAAATCCTGGATTTATTACTACATCGAAAAGTTAATACTAAAGTTTGAAAATATTGTATCGACACCACTTTATAACAATATAAGATCAATTACAACAGTGAAATTCACGAACACGATGGACTTACTACGATATATACCACCGATACACCACGACTTCTTCGAATCCCTCCCGCATACGTAAAATGTAGATGAGCAGTAAATTGTTATGTAATTTGTATAGTTAGAAAATGTCCAGAATTGCATAAATTGGGTTTTTGAATTGTTGTAAAAATATATAAAATAAATTGAGTATTGTTTCTCCAATTTGAAGCATTTTAAATTACGTCGAATGGACTTGGGCTCTTTCTAATTTTACAACGAATCTGGCTGAAAACTTTGAAAGTGGCTCAACTCTATTCTCGGTAAGAAAACACATATTATTCAGGTAATAATTACTATTATTCTAATAGGATCTGTAAATTTAACACTTTTAGATACGTTTAAGCAGTACGACACATTGGTATCCTATACGCATATTTTTAATGTTATTGAAACATAAACCTTTAAATATCTCAATTTAAGTATAAATGGGCTTGAGCTACTTTCAAAATAAACGACTCATTTATCCACGTTTCGAATTATATCACATTTTACTAGATTATTAGGTATATTTCAAAACAAGCTTTATATTATCATTAAATTTTGAATATTCATAGTAGCAATTCAGTTCGGAATACAAAGAAATCAATAATATTGTTTTAATCTAGTCAAATTCAATTTTTTGATTATTGAAAATATTTTCACAAAATTACATCCCTACCTACAGTTTCGCCGAAACCGAATTCCTACCGTATGGTACGTCAGATGCGTCTAAAAGTCTACCATATAGTCAAGGGGTTAAATGATGTCACGTGGACATTTCCGTGAAGAAAGAAAAAATAAAAACCGCGCGATTCACTACTTGTTTCGAGATTTGCTTATATTAACCGTAGTTTAACATTACGGTGCCAGGTATAAGATAAAATAATGAGACTGTTCGTTTTCTGAAGGAATGTCCTCTTGTACCCTTGTTAACACTTTGAGCGCTATGAATCCATATATGGGTTCTCACACAACCATTCGATTTTGGCTATGAACCCATATATGCGTTCTCACATAACCATTCGATTTTGGCTATGAACACATATGTGGTTTCTCACAACACCATTCAATCTGGGAAGAAGATATCTATGGACAGATATATGTGACTGGTGCTTGTAAGCCTATATAGATATCAAAATACAATAATAATTAATTAAATTACATATTAATTAAATACAGTTAATTAAATTTGTGTGTGCATTAGTTAACGGTATCGCTACCAAAGACTTTTGAGGTGAAGTTCTGCTACTTTCTGGAAATTTGTTCTTTGCGTTTTCAAAACTTCATTTTTAATTACCCCTAAAATATCTAAGAATGAGCTTGAATACTTTAGTAAAAGTGGTAGTGACATGGACTATGAACATGAAGTTGAAACGGTTGAAATTAAAACATTTGAAAGAAAAAGGATGTGGAATAAGTCTTCGGATTCCGAGGAGCTCTACAAGAAGACCAAGATATTAAAAATATGCAGTAACACAAGCGGTAAATATCAACACAATAGGTTGGATGTTAGAACAAACATAATCAAACCTTTTTTCGTAGCTTCGGAAACCAAAGAGTCAGTTCCATTGTATGAGCAAAGGAGAAGACGCCTTCGAATATTTAGCTCATCTTCTGAAGAGGATGAAGGTCTACAGGAAAATGTTAATTCGACTTCTAATGATACGGCAGAAAACTTTTCATGGTCTAAGAAAAATTAGGTACCAAAATTATATAATTTTGATGAATCAAATTCAGGGATAAGGGTACACTTATCGATAATATCCACTCCTTTGGGTGCGTTTAAGGTATTTTTCTCGGAAGAATTAATTACTGGTATCTGCGAAAAAACAAATAATTTTCATAAAAATCTAACGCAAACTAAAATACATGCAGTTCATTCACGCGTAAATACCTGGACAGATACTTCACCTTCGGAAATATATTTATTTATTGCTATTACTATGACAATGTCCAAAATGAAAAAAACATCTATAAGAGAATATTGGTTTACTGATAAGAGTTATAAAAACTGACATGTTTTCAAAACTAATGAGCAGAGTTAGATATGAATCATTGCTAAAAATGTTGCATTTTAATGATAACAATAATATGAGCTCGCACAATCCGTTGATAAAAATAAGACCGGTGGTTAATGAAATTAGAAACTCATTTTCTAAATCATTTTATCCATATGAATATTTATGCATAGACGAAAGTCTTTTACTTTATAACGGAAGATTATTTTTTAAACAATATATTCCGTCAAAAAGGAGTAGATTTGGCATTAAGTCATTCGTTATTTGCGATTGCAAAACCGTAACCGAAATAAATGGTTATTAAGGTTTTTGAGGTCACCAAATAATTTATTTCAGTTACAATCAGTATACCTTGCAATGAAAATTCAGTTTGCTCAACTTGCGCTCTTTCGAAAAAGGTACGCGGACCACTGTAGGCTTTTTCGTACGGAGTGGGCAGTCCGTGGCGCACGCTTAACGTTGAGCAACTCAGCGCTCAAAGGGTTAAAAGTATGTTTCTGTTTCTTCTCGTGGTAGTCTAGAGATGAGTTTGCTAGGTACGTCATAGTGGTAAAAACTATGTTCTTGGTTTGACTAATGTAAGATAGTTTAGGACGAGTTGTCTATCTCGTTGGGGTGGACCAAAGATTAATAGGCCCAGTGCATTGCAAGGACGTCGCAATTACCGTATAAATTGAAAGTTCACAACGCGACCGTGTCGTTTAAAAATCGCAAGTCGATTCCATAATGTCTCGGTTATTTTTAGCCACAAATGTGGAACGATCCCGGCAATAATGCACTCTGCGAAATTGATAGATAACATGGTCGGCTCGTGCAAACGTGACGCATACTTGAGATTTATAATTTTCGAGTATGCCCACATGTCGATGCGCGTGGAATATTTACGTGGAAGAGATAGACACAGTATTGAACTTTATCGACTATCGGACCTCGAAATACTGGTTGAATTGTTATCGTGTACCCGTGAATATATTGCAACGGCGGAAGTATTAAAGTTGATGTTACAATTGATAAGTTACTGGTAGGCGGTTTCGTTCTTTCTTGAATTCGCTGACTCTGAGCGCAATCGGCGGAGCGATTTCCAAAAATTTATTCGAGTCGCGATTGTCCGTTTCATTTGTCTGCGGGCTTCCAAAAGATCAATGTAACGTGTTCATAGTGGGGAATAATATCAACAATATTTTAAGATATGCTGACACAGATTGTTCAATTTGTTTTTAGAACATTAACCTCTTGCGATTTATGTTATGATCGCAGTGATTCGAATTTCTTTGGAGTTCGTTATTTGCTGAAAGAAAAAGAGAATTTAGAACTATTGCGTGCCTGTATAATAATATGTAATATTATACTAATTATATTAATATCAACAATTATAATAATATTAACAATAATCAACTGGAATATTGTTTCTATTTAAGGGTAATTAATCAGATACAGATTTATTAGACTATGTTTAGAGTTTACATCACGTGTCCGACACGATGTTGCAGGGCAAGGGGTTAACGTTTATTCTGTGCCTGTTACATCGCTTCCCGCGATTAATTGAATAATAGAAATATCATTTATTGCCGTTTATATCTTAATTTTAACGAATCTAATGTTCTTCAGTTTTTAAACCCTCATGTCAGATCTTTTTGCCACCTGTCACCACAAGACAAATTATCGTTTTCATATTGTTTATTTTACAAATTATTGAAATTGTAAAGATACTTTCGTGAAAAATAGTTGCATCAGTATCTTTAATGGAACACGTACTATAATAATAACTGTAATAATAATCTAAATAAAATTATTCTTATAATTTTTATAAAGCAACATGTACCGATTACTTTTGTGGTTCGTGTTAACACTAGTGTTAAAAAGTTTACGGAACACTAAAAGTGACTATTTTACATTATTTTATAAATACAATGACTATTTGCCGATCTAAACTTCTAACTGTTCTTTTAACCAGTTAACTGTGGCGATCTCTTTTCAAAGCGCGCATATATATGTGTCGCAAAAATCAAGAGTTCTAGCCAGAGCGTATAGAGATGCATGAATCTATGTCAAATTATTTATAATTTTCATTTGTTTGTTTCCTCTCGTCTTGACCTCTAAACATTTTAAACATATTAAAATTTACGAATATAATTTAGTTTTCGCCAGAATTACAATTTAAATATCAAATTGTAACAAAATTTTACGCATGACGGATATAATCGTCATGACACAAAATTCTGCCACATCTCCATGACAGATATAGTCGTCAAAAACAGTTAACTGGTAAATATGTTCACAACCTGGATAATCGTAAATTAAAAATAATAATGACAATTCTATATCGTTTTAAGGCGCGTGCAGGGATTTTTATAACAGTATATATAGGGTGTTTTAGCAAAATTTGATCATCTAAATATCTGTCTTATTTAACATTATTGTAGGAATTGTAGTTTGCGCAGAGACCAGAATTCTTCTTTAGTAGACTAAATATCTTTATATATTCTGAATGATACATTTGTAAACAAGGACGACTGTTCGCACGAGCGGTTGTACACAGAGTGAGTATGATCTTCGTCACGTATGCCTCATTAGATACATACAGTCCGCGACAATAAAATAGCACACCCCGTAAAATTTGTTAATTCTTATTTATTAAAGTATAAAAATATAATTTTGAATATGTAGACAGGTACACATAAGTGTTGAACACCAAATAGCGCTAAGTTTCTATATACAAGGATGGTCCTTTATGTTTCATCTGCAAAAATGGTGCGACAAAATAATAGCACATTATTGCAATTAATTAACATTTATCCATACATACGAAAGGAACTCAATATTTAATATTTTGTAAATCCTCCAGAGTTTTTTATAACTGAAATTATTCGCTTTGGAATCGACTTGAATAATTTTTTAATCCTTTTCTGCTTCATTCGTTCTCATTCGAGTGCAATGCACTCTTTTAATTCGTTTATGTTATTAAACTGTTTCCCTTTAGCATAAACTGCTTTAGCAAGGTCTCCCCAACAGTTTTCTATAATATTCAAGTCAGGGGAACGAGCTGACCATTGCAAGACTTGAATATTTTCCGTCTCGAAGAATGCTTTCACAACCTTTGCGGTGTGAACCGCTGCATTATCCTGCTGGAATATGTGTTTTTCCCCGGAAATTCTGGTTGCGTGTGTGGTTATTTGTTCACGGATTAACATTAGATATTTCACGCTGTTCATTTTTCCACTGATAAAATTAATATCCGTCTTTCCATGGTAGCCGATACCGGCCTACACCATGACTCCTCTGCCACCCATCTGGCGACGGATCAAAAACATTTTTTCTTTACGTAAGTCGTGGTAATAATAACTCCACCTGTCAGGTGCATCGAGATTAAACTTCTTTTCGTCGGTGAACATGACTTTTCTCCACTTCTTCTTCCAGTGAGCATGTTGCTCTGCGAACTGCAGCCTTGCCTTCTTATGCGCTTCGGTTAGAGGCGGCTTTTTTTTAAGCTTCCTTCGCTGCAGGTGCTTAGATCTTTGCAGGACACGTTGCACATTTCTGACGTTTGTTTGTACGCCTGCTGCTTCAGAAATCTGCCTGGTAGTCTATTGGTGCATTCGATGCTGCCCTTAGAATAGCACGTTTCTCTCGTGCTGATAGTGCCGCAGGTCGTCCAGGACGTTTTGTATTACCGTATTTCTCGGGGTTTTTCAAATAATTCATGACAACCTTCCGGCTTCTATGAATTACTTTCGCAATCTTTGAAATAGAAACATTTTCTTTAGATAGTGTCATAATTGTTTTCATTTCACTATCTGTTAACTTCTTTCCACGACCCATTTTTTTAGAAGTTTTCCGCAATAATTTACCACACTATATATCAAATATTTAGCCACCTTCCTTTGCTCGTGTTCAACTGAGAAGTGAGTGTGTAGCATGTGTGCTATTATTTTGTCAGATTATGTTTCCATGAAATCTACCAAAACAACGATTCTAAGAATTTAGGGGCAGTGTTTACGTGTCAACGTCACTAAGATGGATATATAAGAAGTAACTCAAGAAGCATATGGATTGAACGCTCTCATTTCTGTTCTATTTTTAAAATACTACGAAATTTAGAAGGTGTGCTATTCTATTGTCGCGGACTGTACTTGCTTATTTCTAGTGAAGATGTTGCGATTGATCGGTAACGCAGTTTTTCTAGTTTCCAACAATTATATAAAAAAATTGTTCGGTAAACTATTATACGATCTAACCCTCTATGGGCTTAATTTTTTTCTTAAATATAAAAAGATGTATGCAACGGAAAATCAACAATTACAAACCTATATATGCAGATTAAAAGAAATTTATCAGTTTAAACAATTTTATTATAATTTGTAACATTGTAACTTTGCAATAACAACGGCTTACCATGTTTGCACTTCTCTGCATAAAAGCTTAAGCGTGAAATTCTATAAAACAGTTTGCACTTGGCGTTAAACGTAGGTGTACGATGCATTTGGAACATTTTATTTTTGGTACCCCTTTGTTGAATCATACTGCAGTGCATATGTATTAGCATAGTCAACTATATCACTTATAATTTCACTGTCAAATAGTTTTCGAAAATGGATCACAGGAGAATAGGGTCCTTCAGGGCAATCTCCTTTCCAAGGGCGATGATAACTATTGTTTGTCTGGGATACTGATTGCTAAACAATTTTTTGTGATCTTGAATTTTCCTTATCCGATAATGATTCGGTACTAAATTCATCGTCATTGTCAATAATATTTATGCGTCGTCAGATAAATGCTACTGGATGATCTTCATCGGACTCAGAATCTAATAAACAATCTGCGGATCTATTATCGCTAATGCGTCTAATTCTAATTCCTCTGTTACTTTTATGTGATCATGTATCCATATTTTGGATATATGATATACAGGGTGGTCCACGCAATTGTTTCAAGTCATAACTCCGTTATAATTGCATTTACGAAAAAATGCCAAAGGAGAAAGATAAATGGTTTGAAAAGCATTACGTAGGCCTTAAAATTTTTTTTAGTTGCAGAAGTGCATGTGCAATTAACAATTGCATCATTTCTTTAAATAGAAATGCATATTTTTTTTACACAGATCGTTTCTTCTGTTCATTCTACGTAAAAAATGATTAGAGTAGCATGGCATAAAAATGATTAGATCTCGAGATATTTTCAAAAATTGTCTTTATTGAAAAAGATACTCAAACACTTCATGACTATGTTGTAAAGGTAAACACCCTTTCGACATTGTTATCGTAACAGAAACTGATTTGTACGAGTAAGCATTTCATCATTCAGTAGTAATGGTGTGGCATGTAGTATTTGTCAAGGATGGAGCGTTTGGCGTATGAACGGATTCAAACGAAGTACAATAAATGAACATAAAAGATTCCGTAAGAACATAAAGACTAGTGTAAAACGTAGAGGTGCTAACGTAAACACTTAAAGGAAACTAACGTAATAACGCAATAATTGACCATATACGACCTCAGGTCGTCCACTAATGAATACTTGCATTAACCCTTTGCACTCGAAGCTGCTTTGACTCGAAAACTTAGACATCTTTTCTGATCTAGGATATTTTTATTTCACATAATTTATCTCATCTTATGCGTATGAATATTTTTCCCCTTAGTCGTTCTTGCAACAGTTGCATTTTTAAAAATCTCTTAGATACAAGCACAGCGATGTGAAAATTGTTTTAAACCGTGATGTGGCAATTTTTACTGGCGCCTTAGAGTCGTCATTCGAGTGCAAAGTGTTAATGTTTGTACATCCTTATTGGCTATTTAATTCGCCACGCAACTTGCACTCGTGGGGTGAGAGTAACTTCGAAAAGTAACGTCTCAAGTACCGGCCCGAGGGTGGTCGCGCCCTCACTGATACCTGGCGGTTCATATCTAAAGGTTTATGGTACGTCAATTGCTATTGAGCGAAAAAGTCCTGGAGGTGCCCGTGTCTACAAAGAGCAACCCCTAATAAATTTAGATCTGGCATCCTAGATCTGGCTAGAATACTAATTAAGACATCTGGCACTTCAGATGCACGTCCCCTCGAAAGTAACACTTTGACTGCCATGTCACCCATATATGGGTGACAGAATTATTAGTCCATACTTGAAAATAAATTTGTACGTCAATATATTCGTTGCATTCGATTTAGTTGATATCCGAAGAATATAAGAAGGTCGATAGATAACTATATGCCATACATTTAAAGTTTCCAATCACTGCCACATTAAATAAATCAATTTGATTTTATCGAATTTTTGAGGTCGTCAGTTCGGCGGTTAATGTGTTGACAGTATATTTCTTACAGACTCGCCATAACGTGTTAATCGATTTATATCCAGAATTTCCTTGTCCGTGGAGTGCGAAATGCAAGTCATACGGTACGAATATGTATGAAGTAGCTGCATGCAACAATACAGCGCCAGCACTGAAATACGATGTTAAAGAAATCGAAAGAAAGATGAAAGTGATTTAAAGTCCGCAACTGCTTATGATCTACTAGCAAGCTTTTCGCGAACTTCAATGCGAGCGGTTCACGAGCTGTTCGCGAACAAGTTCTTATCGGTCTTGACGAGGCCAGATGCTAGTAGTTCGCGAACGGTTTCCGTGCAGTAACGTTTAACCCGATTTTTTTATAATGTTGAGTCAGTGCTGAAAATGTTGAACATAATCTGTTAAATGTACATGTTGAGTTCTTTCAACCGGAAACCAAATTCTAATTTCCTTTTATCGATGTTTAGCAGTTAAAGAAGATATTGGCATACCATAGACATAAATTTTTTCTTTCTTACGAAAAATTACGAAGAATAAAGAAGTTCTGACTACTATAACTGCAAAATAGATCGTACGGCAAGGCTGCTTTAACACTTTGGCTGCCACGTCACCCACATAAGGGTGACGCAATTATTTGTGCGATTTTTAAAAGAATTTTCACGTTAATATATTCATTACACGCAATCTGACGGTGGTCCAGGAAATGCAAGAAGGTTGGAGAACTACTCAGTGTCATAGATTTTGTTCTTTCAATTTTTATTTTACTCGATAACTTGCTCCGACTTTATGCATTTTTTGCGGCTGCTGGTTTGACAGTCAGTGTGTTAATTTGGCTGTCGAATGACATTTGGCGCATTTAGTCTCAGGTGTATACGGATCATTTTAATTTGAACTGGAAATTGGGCTATTAAATAAAACGCTTTGAAGTACTTTTTCAATATAACTGTGACTTTATTTTAAGGGACGAATAAAGTGCGTTTTAGCTGTACGACCGAAAAGTACAGAGTGCATCTACAGACTCTATCGTTTTTAAAAATTCTAGGAAGAAAGAAAAAAAGAATTATAGGCGCCGGTTGGTGCAGCACCTATGGTCCCTGACTGCGGAACCGCTTGATACTTTTTGGACCAGGTTCGTATCCCGGTCAGGTCAATTTTTTTTTTCCGTTAATCAAATGCTTTTTTGCTTACTAGCCATATGATTATTAATGAACCATTGTAAAACATTTCTTAACCCCTTGCACTATTTTCACGAGTCTGACTCGTGATGAAAATTTTATGCCAAACTTGAATATCACGAGTCTGACTCGTGGTCTTAATCTCAGGCCAAGTATGAATATCTCGAATGGGATCGTGTATCTCCATGCAGGATTTAGATTTGAAAGTATTTTTCAATTTAATAGTTTGTTGATATTGAATTGTTTATTTATATTTTGTTTTTTATTTTGTAGTCCAGTGATAGTGACATAATCTGAAAATTTATTTCAGTTCAAATATTACTGCCGTGGATTTGATTTCACTTACTTGTATTCCGCTATTAATTAATCATATTATTATTACTTATACAGAACTTGTTCTAATCATATGTAATAATTAACACGTTGAATGCCACGCGAATTTTGCATGCTTCGAGCAAGTTTCATTTGTTTCATTTATAGAAATGATCAGCGTTATTGAACAAAATTGTTAGTTACTAAAAGCTAAAGTTTTCACCTCGTACTATAATCTGGTTGATTGTGGCAGTACTGCGTTAATGTTCAATGCTGTTAATTTATTGATAACTGTTCTTAAACGATGTAACGGTGCCAGTCACCGGCGACCCCTGTGGCATTCAACGTGTTAAAATATTTTTTAAAAGTTTTTGATTTAAATTCATTTGAATTTCACAAGAGCTCCATCGCGTGAAGTAAGTACGGGCGCGGGTATCTTACATTGAGTCAGATTGACTCAATGAGAATTACATTACGTAAGATTTTGTTTCAAATTCCGACACTCGGACTCCGCCGTTCGGCTCTTTCCTCGATCATTCGGGCGCACGAGTTTGGTCTGGCTTTCAGCGTAGTGCAAGGGGTTAACTACCTTTCAACTATTTTAATATTATTTAAGAAAAAAGTTTTTTGGAATACTTTCTGTCTCTAGTCATTTACGGCCTGTATCACAATCTTGCATAGCATTCTTTAAAACGGATTGTGCATCGATTTGACTCTTATGTCGCTTGTCTTTACTGGGTGTCTTTAATACTTATCTTTAATAATTGTATCATGTGTGGCGTTTTCAGTTTTCACCGCTGTCTTTATTAATTGTCGATATTATTTGATTAGTATTAAATATTTGAATGAGTATCTCTGCTGGCCGAAGTACTAGGTGTATGCATAAGTTTTTTCCGGTTTTTTGATCAAAAAGAACACGTAATTTTCAAGGGAAATGAATTTTTTTTTTATTCAAAATATTGGCCATCGGCTTCTACACATTTCGTCCATCTTTCAGGTAATTTATGAATATCATGCCAGAAAAACTGCTTGTCTTTTGCGGCAAACCATTCGTCGAGCCATTTTCCAACTTCCTCGAAATTGCTGAAGTGCTGCTCTGCGAGCGCGTGCCCCATTGACGCGAAGAGGTGATAGTCAGATGGTGCCAGGTCTGGGGAGTACGGCGGGTGTGGTAGAATGTCCCATCCAAGCGATTTCATAGTGTCTTTCACTTGTTTTGCTGTGTGAGACGGCGCATTGTCGTGTAACAAAATCACTTTGCCATGTCTTTTGGCCCATTCCGGTCGTCTTTCAATTAATGCGTCGTTTAAATTAATCATTTGTTGGCGATAGCGTTGTGTATTAACAGTTTCTCCGGGTTTCAAAAGTTCATAATACACAATACCGGTCTGATCCCACCAGACACAGAGCATGGTCTTCTTGCCGAAGCGATTTGGTCTTGGTGTTGATGGACCGGCTTCGCCATGTGAAAGCCATGATTTTTTCCGCTTTGGGTTTTCAAAATAAATCCATTTTTCGTCACCCGTCACAATTCGATACAAAAAGGATTTCCTTTCGTAGCGTTGAAGCAGCATTTCACAAGTGACTTTGCGATTTTCCATTTGACGTTCATTCAAATTGTGTGGGACCCATTTACCGAGTTTGTTGATCTTTCCCATTGCTCGTAAACGTCTGCTGATTGTTTCTTGTGATACTTGTAATGCTTCTGCTAATTGCCGCTGAGTTTGAGTTGGGTCATCATCCAATAACTCCTGCAATTGCTCGTCTTCGCATTTTTGTGGTCTACCAGAGCGCTCACTGTCTTTCACATTGAAATCACCACTTTTAAATTGTCGAAACCATGTCTCACATGTTCTAATCGATGGAGCGTGTTCACCATATGTTTCTACCAACAAACGATGACTTTCGACAGCCTTTTTCTTTTGATGAAATAAGAAAAGCAATGCGTGCCGCAAATGTTCTTTTTCAGGCACAAAACTCGACATGATTACTGAACGATAAAACAAAGACGCCAGTTCTTGGCAGACTCAACTTATGTGTGTTTGTAGTTTTATGTTAGACGAACAAAATGGTATATGTGTCAAATTAATACGCTGCGTACTTTTCACTGGCGCCACCTCTTAGTCAAACCGGAAAGAACTTATGCATACACCTGGTATGTCTATATCAAATCGAGCATAAGAGAAATAATAAATAATAGCAGCAACAACATGTGAGCAACATCCAATAGTGCGCTTTTCATTAGCACATTCGCAAGAATACCGTTTTATACCGGAATAAACAGTTGAGTTTGGCGTATAATCTATATAATGTTTGTACGTTTTTCTGTTAATATGTCGAGATTTTACTTCGAATATAACAATATTATTTTCGAATATAGCAATATTATATTATATTTTTAATGATTATCATGTTCATACGAAGTAGCTTGCGATAATTGATAAAATCCTGTAAAAATGATTTTTAAATCATCTTCCGTCATTTCCGGAAAATCAAGAATTTCTCTGGAAGAAATGGTTTTGTGCAGTGTTGTGCTTCTACTTGTTGTACTAAACTATATTGTTGCGGTCTGTGATGGATTTTTCAATCCGTCAGACTTTGGCTGTTTGCACGTGGTGTGCCGACTAAATTTTAATGATTAACTAAACTTCTCGAAGGACCACCTTCCCTGTTTAGGAAGGACTATATATAACAATGTTCACGAGGTTCGAAGTACTGACTGAGGCTATCTAAGACTAAGTATCTATGTATCTAATGTCTAAGTATTCAACTGTATGTCTAACTATGTGTATTCAACTCTGTGTATGCAACTCTGTGTATGCAACTCTATGTGTTCAACTATGTGTAATCAACTCTGTCTAATCAACTCTCTCGAGACAGCCACGAGTTTGCCCTGATAAAGGCTTGTCCCTACTCTTTCCGTTGATCATCCCTTCTCTCAGAAGAAGTCGATGGACCAACGGAAGTCTATGGATATTTTCTGGGCCTTACGATTCGCTGGGCGGGCTGTACAAGTGACAACAATCGAGGGTAGATGGTGGGAATACTGGAGGCATTTTCAGGGTTGACCAAATTTGCCGAACCAGGAAGTGCACCCACATCTGCAAGTAATTTAGATCAGGTGGTGGAACCACCCGATCGTGTCGAAAGCGTAACTAAAATGGTCACTTGTACAGCGTTCGACCTTCTATTGTCTAAGGGGTTCGTCGAGTCGAAGGAGGTGTAGCCCCTATGCCTTGGGTCGGCCGGCAATGATTGCCAGATGTGGCGGTGACAGGCCCACACCGTACCCTTAAGAATCTAAAATCAAAGAACCAAGGCCCAGGGTAACAATAGTGACTTCCTGTCATAAAAGTTCGCCCAGCGCTAACCGTCCACCTTCAGAATATAATTTTTATATATTTATCAGATAAATTTCGAGGAATAACTCGAATGTAATCGGTTCAGATAATCGAGGTTGTATAGATTTGTCAATTAAGCAAGCATACCATATGCTCCTAATTATACCATGTTTGGTCTCATTTTAATAAGAAAAATGTTACATATACATGTGTTGATAAACACTGTTGCAAAGGCACTATTGAGAAATGGAGTGCACACTATCGAGAAGCCTGTACATATTTAAATATTCCAAGATGGTCTGCAAAATGTGTTTCATTTAGTCAAGCGGAGGA
Organism: Agapostemon virescens; assembly: GCA_028453745.1. Taxonomy (NCBI): domain Eukaryota; kingdom Metazoa; phylum Arthropoda; class Insecta; order Hymenoptera; family Halictidae; genus Agapostemon; species Agapostemon virescens. Next base: position 2,228,364 of record CM052099.1, read on the forward strand.
AGATATTTCTAATGAGTGGAGCAATTAGACAATATCGACGACGGAAAGAATAAAAATAATACATGTGACAATCGATCTTTTACCCTGAGAGGACGGTGCTATTTCCTGAGAGACGACGAAGTCAAACAAAACTTTTTCATGTGTTCCGCAAACACTATTCTTTATCTTATAGAACTTTCTCCGGCGACAGTTATAAAGTTGAAATTAATTTTAAAACCCGTCCCATTGAGTCCAACATGCCCCCAGTGATAGTAAAGAGAGAGAGGGAGAGAGAGAAAGAGAGAGAGAGAGAGAGAGAGAGAGAGAGAATTTGTCCTCTTTGGAAATTAATTGAGGGTCGATTGTGGAGATTATTGAACATTGTAAAAGTTTTCTTTTGTTATCGAAGTTCTGTCGACGGTTTTAAGCTTCTAGTAACCACTGAGCTTTGGTCATTTCATTCCTATTGCCAAGGCTCATCTTTCTAACAAGTTTCTTTAGATTATTTTTTATCCCCCTTCACGTATTTACTTCATCAATTGCGGTTCAGCCCTTTAAACGAATACCTTTGAATTTGCAGTTACCGGGTTTATGCAGAAGTTCTATCATTTACATTTCTCATTATATTATCTTAAAGTTCAAACTTCCCCTTCCAGACACATCATCAATGTTTTCATTGACTTAGAAATTTCTTCGTTTTGAGTCGAAAGGTACGCAGTGCGAACTTAAGAGAATTGTTCTTATCGAAGCAAGAGTGTTAGTCTCTCTTACAACAGAAAGTAACTGCGAACTCACAATAGAATTACTGTTTAAACTCGTACACGAATAGGGCATTATAAATGTTATTCTTTCGTTTACGAATGTACCCTATCCACTGAATAGGAAACGCCAATTTTTAGACAACGAATTTCTAGTATACATAACAAAAATTTTTAGGTGCAAGTCAAAAGGTTACTAAAAAAATAATGAAGTAGTCTATTTATTTATAATAGGCTACTGTATTATACTGTAACCTAGTATACTCTACTATATTCTAATATATTCTAGAACGTTCTGATATATTGTAGTATATTTTATTTTATTATAGGATATTCTGGTATATTCTAGTATATTCTATTGCATTCTCTGTAACATTCTAAAGGGTGTCCCAAAATTAACGCAAGATTTGAATTTGCCGCCATTTTTACAGTAAATTTTTGGCAAACCTGAAAAAGAACAATTTGACAGCTGAGAGTTTAGGGCTAGTAAAAATGGAGCGTTATACGATACAACAACGTGTTTTCATTTATGAACAATATTTAAAAAATAATGAAAGTTTGGCGGCCGCAGTTCGAAAATTTTATACAAAATATGGTCAAAATAGTGTTTTAACCTCGTCAACTGTGAAAAGATTAATTGAAAAATTCAGGGAGACTGGATCAGTTGGAGACGCTAAACACACTGGTCATCCAAAAACAAGCCGTTCAAATGTCAATATCGAAGCAGTGCGTGAGAGTGTTGGTGAAAACCCAGGAACATCAATTCGGCGTCCTGGACAAGAATTGCAAATTTCAAGAAGCTGCTACTGGTGCTCAATATCGTGACACGATAACACAGTTCTTTCTGCCGAAATTCGATGCTATTGATGTGGCCAATATGTGGTTTCAACAAGACGGTGCCACATGCCATACAGCCAGAGAAACAATTCAATTACTGCATGAGACATTTCCTGGTCGTGTACTCTCTCGTTTCGGTGATAAAAATTGGCCCCCTAGATCGTGTGATTCAACACCATTAGATTTCTTCTTATGGGGTTATTTGAAGTCAAAAGGCTATGTCAACAAGCCCAAAACCACCTGTGCATTACGAGAGGAAATTAAACGCTGCATCAACGAAATTCAGCCACAATTATGCAGAAAGGTCATGAAAAATTTCGACAAAAGAGTGCGTATGTGCCAGAAAAGTCGTGGAGGCCATTTGCCCGATGTGTTATTCCATAAATAACCCTATCCTATGTACTTTATGATTCAATGAAAAAATAACAATCTAAAGACTAAAAATTGTGTTTTCTATTTAATTCAAACCTTGCTTTAATTTTGGGACACCTTTTAGTATTATGCTCTGTTTGCAATTGGTGACAAGCTTTATTTGACATAAATACCCTTGAGTCTACAAATTACCGTTCCTCATTTAGCTGAAGCAATTTTCTGATTTCCGTCGAATATTCTCATGGATCCGTCGATACGACGGGACGATGTTTGAAGGAAGGGGCAGAATTTATAAACGGAAAGATGTGTGTCGCTGGAATTCGATGACGTGCATGAATGCTCTCGAAGTCCGCTCTCAAATCGTACAAGCAGCGCAGGGCGGCTCCTTCAAATTAATGTAATTTTCAACTTGGCATCGTGCCTCGTTTGTATGCACTCGTAACCGTTGAAATGGAAAGGTATGGGTGGGTATATAGTTGTCCTCGGAGAGTGTCGAACTTTTACACGTCCGCGGGACCGGGCAGCTTATGTACGAGAGCAGTCTACAGTAACGGTCGCAAAGATTGCCCCACTTCCATATAAATGGGATTAATTTACTGAGAAGAATTGATTACTTCGTTCAAAGTCGATGCATTCCTGCATTGTGTTCCTTTTCTTTTTTTGTTATACAGATTTAATACGCGTCGCGGCGACCGCGTATTTCAGCCGCCTGTCTTCATGCAAACGATCGAAACATACGTGAACACCTGCCTCTTTCAATATAACGTCTTGCAAAGAAATATCGCAATAGTTTTCTGATAATAATAGATTGTACATTGACGTGTGCAAAATACCAGGTATGTAAATATAAAACAAAAATTTTTGTGTAAAAGATACACGTTTAAAACATACGACAATATACGAATCTCGTCAATGCTGATCAATACTCTTCGTTGTTATTCGATGTTCGTCGTTGCACTTAGTTTTTCTTCATTGATGTTTCTTGCTCTCCGTTGGTCTTCGTTGCTATTTCTTTTCGATGCTCTTCGACGTTGATTGTTGCAATTTGTTGCTTTTCGATGCTGCGGATACTGTGGATGCCGCACACAAAAGAACTATTCCTCCTTCGAGGCAAACCAGTCGTCGAGCCATTTTCGTATATTTTCATACATTTTTGTAAGATGTGAAGAGTTCGATAGAAACATACTTGAACACCTGTCTCTTTGAATGTAACATCTTGCAAAGAAGTATAGCAATAAACCTCGCGGATGAGTATCGAACATATTTTCCTCAGAGAACTAGATTGCACATCGAAGTTTGCAAAATACCAGATATGTAAATATTAGAACAGGAATTTTTGTATAGAAAATACACGTTCAATACACACACGAAAATACACGATGCTCTTCAGTGCTGATCAATAATCTTCGTTGTTCTTCGACGTTTGTCATTGCACTTAGTTCTTCTTCATTGATCTTTCTTGCTCTCCGTTGGTCTTCGTTGCTATTTGTTTTTTTTTTCGAAGCTCTTCGACGTTAATTGTTACAATTTGTTGCTTTTCGATGCAGTGGATACTCTGTATTGTATGAAAATTATATTGAGCGTCCATATAGGTCTCCGCCGTTTGAAATCAGACAGCGCAACTAGTAAGTTATGGTGGCTAGTGTCAAATGTAAGACGTCCTATTGTAAAGTTGTCCATCTTTCAACAACACAACCTCGAAATATTAGCGATTGTATATTTTTTCCGTGCGAAAATGTCGAGTTTTCAGTCGATTAAACGTCATTTGCGGGAAGTTCTGATTTATTTGTTTAATTTGAAGAAATCTGCAGTTGAGGCGCGTCGATTGTTTGTAAAAGCATATGGTAAGGCGGCATTAAGTGAGAGAAGTTGTCACGAGTGGTTTCAAAAGTTTAAGAACGGTGAATTCGATGTCGAAGACAAAGAAGGTAGTGGAAGCGTTTTCACATCGTTTGAAATCATTGGGAATGATTCAAAAGCAAGGAAATTGGGTTCCGTATGAACCGAGAAACAGTGAACGTCGATTGTCCACCTGTAAAATTCTGCTTGATAGGCATCGGTCAAAATCTACTTGGAAACACTTAAACCTTTGCACTCGAAACTGTTTTAACACTTTACCGACCGGAAGCTTATTAATAGGTTTTTCAATAATTGCCCCGTAACAAAATGAAGCTTAAAAAAGTGCTTTTACATTGTAATGTGTCACGAAATTATTAGATAACATTACTTAGGAGGCGTTGTGGATTCGCAATAAAAATTGCTGTCGGGGTTGAGGGATCCATTGAAAAGTTTTCAGCTGAATTATGAAGTTTTCAGATGAATTATGAACTTGAAAGATTTTGAAATAATGGCTGGTCCTTAAAGTGTTAACTTCAACCCTAAGGCATTCTTTCTGGGCTAGTATATTTTTATTTTACACGATATATTTCATATTATGCATACGAAATTTGTTTACTATTACTCGGCCTTGCAACTATTAAATTTTTACAAATTTCATTGACATAAGCATAGCGATGTAAAGATTGTTTTAAACAGTGCTGTCGCTATTTTCAGTGGTACCTGAAAGTCACCGTTCAAGTGCAAAGGGTTAATTGGGAAGTTTTACTCCATCCGCCGTATTCACCAGACACTGCTCCTTCTGATTACTATTTGTTTCGATCCTTGACGCATGTACTATCGGAGCAACACTAACCATTAGTGCAGCATTAAACATTATTTAATCTGAAATAGTTCCATTGT
>CM052099.1:2250345-2285407 GCA_028453745.1 Agapostemon virescens
ATCGAAATAAAAGTAGCTGAATAAAATATATACATGAGCTGTTTATTTTGAAAAAGGCCCAAGTCCAATTATGTTAATATCGAGATATTTAAGAGCTTGTGTTTTAATTAATTTCAATATATTGATAACTAATAAGATGGTATTGGGAGTACAAATATGCTCCGCCGTTTGTCATGTTAACCCTTTGCACTTCGAACAATTTTAATTCCACAATAAAAACATTTTTTTCGACCTAGAATAATTCCATTCTACATGGTTTATTTCCTTTCGTGCATATAATTTATTACTATTAATCGTACGCGCAACACTTTAATTTCTATCGATTTTTTAAACGCAACCATAGCGATGTCAAAGTTATTTTGATTATCAGTATGGCAATGTTTAGTATCGCCATAGAGGCGCCATCGAAGTGCTAAAGGTTAAATTGGGCATTTATTGAAAAAGAACGGCACTTTATGTTTTATTCAAAGTATTGTCCATTTCTGGTCAGTACTTTTTTTCATTTTTCTGACAGCATCCGGACACCGTGTCGGAAGAACGCTTCATCTTTCGACGCTATCCATGTATTGACCCAATTGTTGGTACGTTTGATACGTTTTACGCTAATCTTTATGTTCTTATGGAATCTTCTACTTTCGTTTATTGTACTGTCGTTTGTACCTCGACTCAAGAAGTTTATTAACGTTCATTTGAATCCGTTCCTACACCAAACGCTCTCTCTTTGACAAATGTTACACGCCACACCACTACACACACAAATCCCATTATGTCAGATTTGTGATGAAGATTTTAAACAGCGTTTAGCAAGTATAAACATTTTCGTACGAAAAAAATATATGACGCTGGTACACAATCGCTAATTATGTACCAGTTATAATTATGTTATGTTGTTGACAGATGCGTAGTCTTACGATATGACGTTTTACATCTGACAATAGCCGCCATAACTTATTGGTTGTGCTATCTGATTTCAAACGACGAAGACTTATTTGTACTCCTAATATGTTACCCGTCTGTGTGTGTGTCATTTTGCGTCGTCCGTTCAGTTTCAAAACGGAACGCGATGCGTAACAATGTACAAAGAATGCCGCTGTTAACCCTTAGCACTCCAAGCAATTTTAACTCCAAAAACGAATGATTTCTTTGACCTAAAATAGTTCCACTGTACATGGTTAATTTCCTTTCATGAATATAAAGTTTATTACCATTACTTGTACTTGAACATTCCTATTTTTACTGACATCTTAAATACAGAAGCGCCATTGGAGCGCTAAGTACGTTTTTCGAAAGTCACTTCTGTCATTTCTGAATGATCTGTTTTGCAACACCGTTTCCAGCACGAACGCGGTTTCCTCTTTAATAGCAACTGCAATGAATCCTGGAGTGTGCTGCAATGCTTATCAGCGTAATTACAGCAACCTTGTATCATGTTCGGGGGACAAATCAATCTCTCTTTGAGCCGATCGCTTGTTGAATTTCATAGGCTACCGTAATTGGTCCCAAAGGCGCGATCGATCAGTACTTTGCAAAATGGTAATTGCAGAAAAACAAGGAGTTCTTTAGTATTCACTGAAAACAGGTGCAACTGCAATTTCAGTAGACTTAATCGACTAATTTTATTTCAATATATCTTCGTCATTTTATGATCTATTATTTAATACGTTGAGCGCCACGCGAATTCGTAAGGAAATCCCCGTCAGGCCACGCGCGCTGCTTAGTATTGCGGTATAGCAATGTGAAGCGCACTACTAACAGATTGAAATTTATTCGATACAGATGTGTAAATATATTAGGAACATTGTTTTTTATCACAGTAGAACATATTTAAGTTTAGATTGAAATGTTTATAGACATTCATTCAACGCGTTATGCACCAAGTCTATTTTGTTTATCGTTCGGCCCGCTGGATAAGATTTCATCGAAATCGGCCTTTGAACTATTATTCAATACTAACGTTCTAAATAGTTACATTTTATGTAAAAATATTAAAATTACTGAATTCCGGAAAAAATTAGTAGTACATCTTACAAGTTGAGCCGAGAAGAAGATAAATCCATCTGACAGTATCACAACAACTTCTAAAAAACAATGATATAAACTGCAAAAAAAACCTGGAAAAGTCTCTGCAATACGAAAATATTGTAAATCATGTTACGGAAAAAAATGTGACACAATGTGGCCAATAAAATGACTAAACGAGTTGTCACATTTTGTGATACCTGCGAAGGTCAACTATTTTTATGTTTACCGTGTTTCAATAAAATTCATTAAAATGTCTTAATATAGCCTCGTAATAAATAAAAAATAAGTATATTTTAAATAAATTTTCATTATTTAAATATCATATTTCACACTGTCAGCCATTGGTGGTTGACGCGGCCTAAACGGAAAGTTCAGTGTCAGCCACCGATGGCTGAAATGGCACTCAACGTGTTAATCTGTACTGTACACGAGATTTTAGAAACTTTCGAGTTCCTTGAACGGAGCAATACGACGCTGATACACAATCGCTAATATTTCGAAGTTATGTTGTTGACAAATATGTAATCTTACGATATGACGTCTTACATCTGACATTAGTTGCCATAATATGGTACTGACGGTGAAACACGGTGGCGGAGGCTCGATGGTATGGGACTGTATTTCAACTGTTGGAGGAGGAGAGTTAGTTTTCATCGAAGGTATTATGAACAAGAACAAATATTTAGATTTATTAAAGCAAAATTTATTAAAAAGTGCAACGAATATGGGTACACGGGACAGTTTTAAGTTCTACCAGGACAACGATTCGAAACACAAATCGAGAATAATTCAGGAACATTTATTGTATGCTTGTTCGAAAGTGCTACATCCTCCACCACAATCACCGGATTTAAATCCAATTGAGAATTTGTGGGACTTATTGGATCGTAATATTACGATAACGCCTATAAAAACAAAAGAATAATTAAAAATACAACTGACGGAAGAGTGGAGACGTATTACTCAAAATTACTTGAGTAAAGTAATTTAAAATATGGCGACACGATTGCAACATGTTGTTAGACAACAGGAATATCCCACAAAATATTAAAATTATTATAATTTTGTTCTTATGTATTTCTAAATAGGAAAGAACGTTATGTAATGTTAAGTGGCCGAATATTTTTTCGACACCAATATTGGGTTTAATTTTGTTTATGATTTATTATGTGGAAAACAATAAAAAATAAAGTAATTAATTTTACATATTTGAAAACTGGAGTATGTGCTTCTACGCATTACAGACCAGAAAATTCGATAAATACATTTGAAGTAAGTATATAAAGCTTTAATTTTGTTAAAACCATAATGTCCGAATATTGAAACGAGTAACTGTACATTTAGGACGATTTTCGAGTTGCATAATGCCCACAATGCGGCGCGGTAGTTTGGAGTAAATCGGTCAGAAGGGTGCGCGGAAAATGTCGCAAAGATTCTTTCACATTCTAAGGAATCGAGCCACAAATTATGGGCCCTAATGCTGTAGGTAGGCCTACGCTGCGTCGAGTACCATTGAGAGCGGTACGGCCCAGTTTTTCTTACGAAAACTCGGTGATACTTGCTAGCCGTACTTGCAGTCGTAAAGTAATAAACTTACGGAAGAGGCAACGAGAGGACTTCTCAAAAATGACAAACCCAAAATCAACCGTAGCGTAAACCTAGACTGTAATCGGAGGTGACGCAACGCAAGTGGTGGTTGTAGGTTGATGATACACATAACGCTGATGTTAACAGTCATTATAATACTGATAATGACAATGATATATAAATGATAATGTTGTTTCTAATTAAGACAAATGTATGCTAGTAGGATGTGACATTCTCAAATAATATTTCAGTCACTACTGTACGGCTCGTAAAAATCGGGAGGCTCGATTCACTACGCGGAAGAGGATATCGCCTATTCAATGATATTCATCCGAGGAAGGCATCGATTTACATAATGTGCGTCGTATGCAAATCGAACTGCAACCTTCCCTAACCAAGATCTGTCGAAACGTCTCGAACAGCTTGCGAGATCCAGCAAAATTTTTTGTGGACGGTTTTTAACTTCTGAGCCGTACGCGACCGGCTCTGTCTGTGATTGAACTACCGCTTCGATTCTGTTTGTGCCGTTGTGTCGGTTTTTCAACAACGCGATGTCACAATCGTGCGAGTTCATTGAACTTTCGAGATGACAGGTTAGTCGATGAACTGAATGTGAAATACGAAGATAAAAGACATTCTTCGTACCGTTTTATCAACTCCAAAAATTCTTAAAGGTAACGCTACCCTAGAGATTAAAAATATTGAAATATAACAAAATAAACTACAAAATTATTTTCTGTCATTTGTTAATATATTTCAGTTGATAGATCATTTAATTAATAACAAAGAATTCCTAATGCATTGTTTTAATTAATCGCTTACGCCTCATTGTACAATTTATTTAATGCAAATACTTACATTATATTGACACATTATAATTTTTAATATATATGTACAACATTATTTTAAATTACAATATTTCTGTTAATTATTGCTTCGCGTATATCTTAAAATTGTTATACTTTTTAATGTAATGACTCTTCTTAAGTACTCAAAGTTTATATTATTAAAGTATACATTATTTTATCCGTTTGTGTTATATGGACCGTTTATTTTGAAAGTGGTGCAAGTCCTTTTTTAAAAAAAATGAGATATGACGTAATTTATGCTTAATTTAGTGTAAACTTTTTGTTTATAACTAGTTAGTATTTAATATCTTAAAAAATGCCTATGCTTTGTTGAATTTAAAATTGGCCGGTAAAAGAAATTGTGTAACCAATGATTATGAAAGTGGTGTAAGACCAAATTCCATAAACAGAAAAAATGACATTACGAAAAAAGAATTTCCTGTACATACCACAGGATTATTATGACGTTATAAACCAATGTAGACAACATAATAAATTTATTTTACACGAAATGAATCGAGAGAATTTCGTTTCAACAAAAAATCTACAAAACGCAATTAAAAAACAGATAAGAAGAAACACTGATGGAGAAAAAGTAAATTGGTTGCAAATGTGTTGGATGAGATTTTGCAAAAGTGCACCGTATACTATTTTATATAAAACATCAATGGAGGACACAGAATTGAAGACTCTAAATTTATCACCTACATGTCGCGGAAGACCGCCAAAATTTGAAAAAATCGCCCTGGCGCCTTTGTATCACGATGCCCGGCCTATTACATACGAAAAATATAAGGATATGCAGCAGCTATTACCTTATATACCTCCTGTGCATCATGAATATTTCAAAACACTGCCACACGAAGAGCATAAATAATTAATAATACCAATATCTTGTGTTAAGTTTATCAATATATAAATATAATTAACGTCCAAAATAAAAAATACTAATTCTATTTTATTTCTTGTTATTATTTATAAACAAAATTGGATTAATATGAAATGTATTTTAAGTGATATTTGTTATTTCAAAATTGAAATTAAATGATAATTACAATTGACTAATTATGAAAGTGGTGTAAGTCCATTTGCAGCCTGGAAATATATATTATTTTAGTTAAATTCGCCTAAAAGAAATTTATATAATGAAATTACATATTGATAAATTAGTACAAACATTCCCAGACTTCACATAAGTAACCTATATTTTTTAATTGTCAGATCTGCTAACATTTAATTTTCTCGAAACAGAAGAAAATGGACTTGCACCACTTTCAAAATATACGGTCCATTTGTTATAGCTCGAGGAATTTATTTGCGAGGAAAATATCAATGAATAAGTAATTTCACTTCTGAATATCGGTTCTACTAACGTTTTACCAAGAATATTGTAGTACACAAAAGTTTATCACATTTCATTTGCGAGAATTATTATTAGCCGGAAGAATCGATCGATCTATCTTTAATAAATTTGTTTCCCTACATATTGTTGTATACCCGATAACTACGTAAACGCCAACACATCGTCATTACTAAACCACGGACACGTCATTCAAAACATTTGAGTTACTAGGACCCAACAACCCTTAAACCTTTGCTCTTCCAGGTCATTCCTTCCACAGCACACCTTTCCCTCTCACCTCCATATTTCCCTGTCAAAAACTAGATATATTTAGCAATCAATCGGAACATCTTTAGCTTTTTTCCTTGCAAAGCCAAAACCGGAAAGTTACATATTATACTTTACCCCGTCACCGTGTACGTCACTTAAATAAAACTTCTTTCGATTTTTTATAAAACTTTGCACGCAACTTCTAAATCCGGAATCCAACAATATAACTCCTGCAGATACAACTAGTTATACTGTTACACATTAAATATTTTGATTTTAAAACAAAAAATTACAAGGGAGTCACATTACCACCTCTTGAAAGCAGAAATTAATTCACTATTATCCTAGAATCTTTGTTGCAACTATTTTCCAAGGTTAAACGAAGTCATTCTGGAGTAAATTTCGCACATCGGTGTGGTTGTTTTCGACACCGATACACAATACTTAAAATATGATAAATATTGGATAGTCGGAAAAGTATTCAGGGATTTTTGTCACTAGATGTTGTCTGGTGTCATATATGGGTCAACACTAATTAGATTGCGTCAAACTGACGCGCATTTGAAAGGTGACATTTCAGTCCACCATTTTCACGCAGACAGTTTTGTATTTCGTCAATCGTGTCAAAAGTAATATTAGTGTAAAAATTAGTAAAATTTCTGAAAAAATTCGCTATGTTTTGCAATTTTATTACGAATAAGGCGAAGACGCTGCACAAGCCCGGGAAAAAATTTGTGGTGAAGATGCTTTATCAGAAGATTAAATTTTTAAGAAGATTGACGGTCAAGATATTTTATCAAATGCAACAGTTCTGGAAATTTCAACATTAAAGATGCACCTAGCTCTGGTCGACCAATCACTGAAAAAGTCGATTTAATAATGCAAATGGTTGAGCAAAATCGGCATATAAGCAGTCATGAGATTGCTAGGGAACTAAATATTCATCATTCAATCCTTTTGGATCATTTGCAGAAGGCTGGATACAAAAAGGAGCTCGATGTTTGGGTGCCTCATGATTTAACAGAGAAAAATTTGATGGATCGAGTTTCCATCTGCGAATCATTGCTCAAACGTAATGAAATTGATCCATTTTTGTAAAGATTGATAACGGGCGATGAAAAATGGATCACATACGAGAACAATATGTGAAAAAGATCGTGGACAAAAGCCGATGAATCGTCACAAACGGTGGCGAAACTAGGATTGACGCCAAGAAAGGTGATTCTGTGTGTTTGATGGGATTGGAAGAGAATTCCATCATGTAGTGCTACTGCCTGGTGAAACAATTGATTCTAATCTGTACTGCCAACAATTAACCAGATTACAGTAATCGATTAGAAAAAAAGACCAGAATTAATCAACAGAAAAGGTGTTGTGTTCCATCATGACAACGCCAGACCACACACAAGTTCGATGACTCGGCAAAAAATTAAGACAGCTTGGCAGGGAAGTTTTGATGCAACCACCGTGTAGCCCAGAACTTCCACCACCAGATTATCGTTTGTTTCGATCTCTGCAAAACTACCTTGATGGTAAACAGTTGGATTCAAAAAAGGACTGTGAAAATCATTTGGCCAAGTTTTTAGCCAATAAACCACAGTTCTATTCCGATGGGATTATGGCAAAAGGTCATAGATAATAATGGCCAATATATGCTTGAATAAAATTCATTTTGAATGAAAGAAACCAAAAAATGACAAAAATCTCTGAATACTTTTCCGACTATCCGAATATTTCCGATCAACAGATCGTTACCCTAATCGTCCGACGAGGCAAAGAATAAATGCAAAGAACAATAGAAAAAATCATTTACGAGTCGAGTGACGCGCACGGAGGAACCGTCAGCGATTTTTATACGGTCCTGGAATGGCTTCCATAAAATCTTTCGGAACAGTCGGCACTTAACCGAAAGTATCATAGCGCATGTCGATGCATATTGCGGTGATGTCGGAGCTGACGGAGTGAGACGCGAGTTTGCTGGTATCGTAAAATAACATCTTGCGTCACCCTTCGCACAGGGGGGGGGGTTGCATTCGTGACGTCATCGAAGACGCGCACGCGCCTAAAAAGTTTTATGTGTTGATCGTTACCCACCATTCGCACTTCCTGAAGTTAACGTGTATTCGCACAAGTGTGCCAATCGAGTCGCAAGTGCTTTTAACTACTCAATTTCAGTTTTATCAACCTTTAACACTAGGTTCGCGCAGTGCTGAAAGCGATTATTGTACACTTTTATTTTTAGGAATGAGGAAAACGTGGCTGTTCAAATTTTTAGCCATTTTCATTTACCTATGTACACCCAAAGAAATGCATTTGTCGAATAACTTTCCATAGATGCGATTCTCAATCAGAGACTAAATCAAATATTTCGAATAATGGTAACAGGTCGGTATTTTTACGATATGCCTGCCTGATGAATCGAAATTGAGCGAATATCAGTATGATGTTATTAAAACTATATCAGGTTAATGCAGTCTGTTTGATAGTGTAGTATCGTAGAAAAAACGAGTACACCGGAACGGGAATCGTACCCGGGAATTTCTGGTCGCAGCCGATCGACTACCTCACTGACCCTTTTCTTGTTTACTTTTTAAACTGTTTACTTATAAGGCTTTAACAAATTTAACGTTTCCTACAATGATTATAAAAATAAAGGAAAAGTCTTTTTAACCGCGATGCTTGATTGTAACGGTACTAATGTATGCAGGCACATTAGAGGTAAAAAGTTATTTCTTTTGACAGAGGGGTGGTGAAAGCCTACCCCCCGCGAATCTTGGTTGTATTAATACCTTGATATGCTATTCACAGCCGCATATCTTGATTTTTGGTTCATGCTCCCGAATACGCCTTTAAGAAAATAGAAACTGCCATTGCTTTGTCCTTAATTCTAAATACTTGTATCTATACGCGACAGATGGGGAAATACTTATATCTATACACGACAGATGGGGGCCTCACTGACCCACGAAGCCCTCCAGGTCTTTACTAATTTCTAACGTTTATTTGATCTGAGTGGTCCGGATCCCACAATACCGTCGTACCGGCGTTTGCGTCACGAAACATAATAATGAACCTAAAAATATCGATATTTTTATCTGAAATACCGATTCAGTCTTCGCTCCCAATATTTGGAAATTAAAAATACTTGGTAGCGCCATTTTGACGCGTCCTGTAAACCTAGTGGCAAACTTTAAAGAGTCGTACGTGTTTGCGTGATTTCGAACAGTTTGTTAAATTCATCTTTCATTTGTTAAATTCATTCTCAAATAGCACAAAGACATCTTATGTGCGTCTTCAGATTCTACATTTTATACATTCCGAGGACATCCCGATAACGTTTACATGTCTCCTATCCGTCCCTATTACGTGCCCTACAATTGAGCCGTTTATTTTGAAAGTGGTTTAAGTCCATTTATGCTCGAATCGAGATATTGAAGGGTTTGCGTTGGATTAAATTTAAAAATATGGGTAACAGATGACATAACAGAATAATGTTTTTGGGTTTCTAAAAGTGTCAAATTTATCATCCCAATTAGCATAATTAACATTATTAATGAAATAAAATGTTTTTGATGGCTATGAATGGACTGACGCCATTTTCAAAATCAATGAAACGACGTTTTCAATTCTTAAGAAAGCACAAGTCCATAGGAAAAGTAAATTTCCCTTGAAATTAAAATAAATGTATATACTTTTATGTTATAAAATAAAAAAAATATTCAACTTTCATGCTTTGTTAAATAATTTTTACATTAAAACTAATACAGTTTTATTAATTATTATTTAGTCTTCTCCGGTTTGTGTAGGCGGGAGGAATTTAAAATAACTGTGTTGTGCAGGTGGTTTATAATGTAATAAATCCATTAAGTCCTTATATTTTAGGTTTGTGGGTGGTCTCGGTTTTTTGTTTACTGATGCCAACTGAATACTATTAAAGTTTTTCGGTCTTCCCCGTTACGTTAGTAAATCCAATGTTTTGAATAATGCATCCTCGTTCATTGTCGTTTCATAGAACAACTTACATGAATCGCTTCTCAAAAATCTCATCCAACATACTTTAAACTAATTTACTCTTTCACCGTCAGTATTTTTTAGCCTTTTAAAAATCGCATTTTCTATGGACAGGCACTGTTCCGTGGTTTAAAACAAATTCATTGCACATTGATAATTCAACTGTTACTTTGATAATTAAACATAAAGCTGGGATCTCATAAAATTTTATTGCATAATTATTTTCCATATCCATTTGGAACTCTCACAATGGGACTTACGCCACTTTCAAAATAAACTTTTTCATCGCTTCATCAACCAGCAAATTTTCGTGTTACAAAATCTTAACGATTTTAAATATATTAGTAACAAGTTGCCTCAGAATGGAAAGATCTTGTAGAAATGTAACTATTATGGTAGCTGACTCGATTTTTTTTTAAATGGACTTATGCCACTTTCAAAATAAACGGCTCTATTATTAGATTCGAAATTATTATTACTAATGAAATGGTGGAGTGGGGCGAATGAAAAAGAAGGGAGCGTTTCGTCCTGGGCCTAATAGTGGAGGGGGAGTGGAAGGCTACCTAGCAAGCCCAGTGGTTCACGAAAGTATTCGGACACTGTTGAATTTTAAATAACTTTTTAAAAATTGAACCGAGGGATTTAACTTTTCTGGAGCAACTAGAAGCAACGATTTACTAAATCATATGCAAAAATAATTTTGAAATAAGTCTAATTGATAGAAATTACATGAACAAATGAAAAAGACATTTTTAAAAATATTTCAACTCGTAATGAAAATCTAAAATATGCATGCTGAAAATTTTATCGATGTTGATTGACATGGAAAGAAAATGACACGCGTAGAAAGATGTAAGAATTTGTGGAATTTATGCAGAAACTGGCCAAGAATCGTGACAAATTGCTATTTTCATCGTTTCAGATAGTTCGTAGCTCGTCGATCGATTTCAATGAATTTTTCTACATGTGTTGAGAATATCATTAGACTTTGTAGCCTTTATGGAAATTACTAATAAAAAAAAAGTTCATGTTTATGCAATTTCTATTTCTTACGAATGACCGAGGTAATTTTTATTTTTGATAATGATCTACGGCGTACTCGAGAGCAACAGGGAACGTGAGGTTCGCGTATATCTTTTAGGCTTCTAAGGTTACACGTTCTCCTAAGTGAACGTCGTTTGTTTGAGTTATCGAATAAACGGTCAATAAAATAGCGGCTAATATAACAACGATAACTAACGACAACTAAAGCAATCTAGTACAACTAACCCCTTGTATACGGAGCTAATGTGCAATTAAAATGAGAACGCTTGAGAAGAGAACAGTTTCGTAAAGAAAGAGAGATGGGGGGTGGGGGGAGACACTTCTGGGTCCGTTGATATTAGTAATGAATAACGTCGTGTGGTTGCCAGACTTCACCCTCATCGTTTACCTTGACGTTTCTCCTCACTTTTCCCTTGAATTATAGCTACGCTGCCCATATATCATTGCTACTCTCTTGGGAATGTGTATATTAGAGGCACCGGGCCAAGAGTCGGTCGAGTTTCTTTTGTTTGTTAGGCGAAGCTACAGTAAATACAAAAAAAAAGAGGAGGGGAACATTGCGATAATGGCGCGACATATTTCTTTAACATTAAACCCATCGAGCATTAAAAGTATAGTCTTATAAAAATAACTGGATTTAATTTATTCACGTTGTTTGCCATTTTCGTTGCAATATACGATCGAACCAAGAAGTCTGTTGAATCGATTCCTATGAAGATTTTATAACTTCAATAAATGTAAAATAAATCTCAAAACGGTCATTCTATCCTGTACAGTAGGTTTAGTATCGAATAAAGTCTGAATCTGTATAGAATAGAATCTGAATTTGAAATCTGTGGGTTACAGATTTGAATTCTGGATTTCAATTTATATTATATACAGTGGCTCACAAAAGTATTCGGACACTCTTTAAATCTAAATAACTTTTTCAAAATTGAACTAGACGACTTGATTTTTCTGGAGCAACTAGAAGCATTGATTTACTAAATGATATGCAAAAATAATTTTGAATCAATTCTAATTGAAATTACGTAGAAAAGTAGAAAAGACATTTTTTAAAAGATTTTTATTTCAATTCGTAATGAAAATTTAAAGTATGCGTTCTTCAGAACTGTGTTGTTTATACACTTGCTGAAAATTCCACCGAAATTGATTGACGTGGGAAAAAGTGACATGCGTAGAAAGATGTAAGAATTTGTGGAGTTTAAGCAGCAACTGACTAAGAATCGTGAAAAATTGTAATTTTCACTATTTTCGATGGCACGTAGCTCGTGTGTATGTCTATCAATTTGAATGATTTTTTCTGCATGTGTATAATTATCATAGATCTACCAGATTTGCCTTTAAAATTTTTAGTACGTGGCTTAAATAAAAAATATTTTAAAAGTTCCTTTTTTATTGGTCATGTAATTCAAACCAATTCCAATATTTATGAAATTCATTTTGCACATTATTTATTAAATCGATGCAACTAATTGCTCAAGAAAAGTCAAGACGTTTGATCCAATTTTAAAAAAGTTATTTAGGCTTGAAGAGTGTCCGAATACTTTTGTGAGGCACTGTATATTTATTTACATTCCATTAATCGACGAAGTAGAGACCCTGTTGTGCTTTAACATTGTTCCACCCCTTGCCATATTATGATGAGTCAGACTCGTGTTGAAATTTGTAAATATAGTCTGACAAATATAAATGTTATGCCTTTCGTTTTAAACGAAATCAAATTTTGTTCATTAGTAATCGATATTTAAGCATTGAATTAGATGTAGCAGTACAAGAGACATAAATTGTCGTTTCTGTTCCGTAACATTTTTAGCGATGGAGATGTTACAATAATTTTAGTCACACTGAAAATGGTTTGTCATTAAAGTATTCTCGTTGAATATTTCAATTTCAGTGCATTGAAATATGGTGGAACCGGTATGATCCATCCAAATATCTATTGCTTTCTAAAAAGATAGTTTGCCATGTATTTCATTATTAAATCTGCCGTTTCTTTTCCACAACATCTATCAAAATTAATAGTCAACAGATGGTGACACATGTGGGAATAAAATTTGTGTCAGTTTTGAGGGTATATATCCTACTGCATTCAATAATTTCTTTCTACTCTAAAGGAATCAATAAGTTTCCAGTGCGTTGGAAGGAGGTCACATCTAATGAAAAAAAATATACAGGGTGTCTCACCCAATTCTGGTATCTTGATTTTCTCACTACTATTGCTCGTAGCGAAAAAATGTTTCGAAGGAAATTCGAATAGAATCGAGCAGGCCGTACATTGTTATTATAATATTATTAGGTTCGTCGCAAGTGTGGAGTGTCAAATGTTACGTATTAAAATGCCTTCTGTCGCGTAGCGGTATCTATTTCAACATTTACTTTGGAAAACGCAGAAGCGCAGAATTATTTATTCAAAGCAAAGAGGAATAGTGTGTACAGCTCGAACGGCTGAAACTTTATCCAGCTTTTAACATAATACACGCTGCCAATGTTTATACGAATCTCCATGCATACGGAAGCAAGAATCACGGAATTACGGAGATAATGAATTTCACTACAATCCTTCTATTTTCGCGTGTTTTGCAAACACGATCCTGCGATAATACGTAAAGCCCGCAATGTAAAACAATTCTGGGAACCATGGTAATTAACGATGATAAACAAAAAAGGAATACTTCGCGCTCCGTCTTCGAGCGTAATCATTACGCAGTCATGTTTTTTACCGTAACAAAACCAAATGATCCCCTTGACGCAGTCGTATAACCATTTTACACTGAACAGTAGTTAATTGCAGCCGCGCAAACTCGATACGTCATTATTGACTGCTGAGAGCGAGTTATAAAATAAGAAGCTCGATCTCGTGTAACGAGGAGTCGTTACTGTTAACGGTAAATCTCTGTGCACGGATAACGTTGCGTAATACAAGACGTGGGAGGTGGCAAAGCTGTTTTGTTTTCGTTAAGCAAGTCGACCATTTATGTTAAATCTGACGTAATTAATAGCACGTAGAACAGCAACGTTTCGCAATAATCTGTGTTGGAGAATGTTTTAGTTAGTTCCAGGAAATTTAATGGGTGGTTCAAAGGTGCAGGAAGGTCGAAAGGTTTAAAATTAAACTGTCGTCAGGTTAACAAAACAGGAGAAATATATATATAATATTTGCTCTCGGACCTATCACCCCTACTACGGCCCTTCTACCTGAAAAATGGTTACAAAGAATAGCGTGAATTGGCAAATTATTAGTTCTAAACGGAGGTGTACAAACCTTGTCAAATTTTATTGTAATACCAATAATCTACATCGCGTCTGAACCTCTAATTATACACAAATATATGTATAGGGTAAGTCACCAAACGTTTGCACCTCAAATATCTTTACTGTTTCTAAAGATACGTAAAATATGGTACGGACAAAGTTAAATGGTATAATGGGGCTGATACGATGCTATAAAAAAATGTTGTTTTACGTCAGTTTTTTAGAGATATTAAGGTTACCTTGACTTTTTTTAAATGGAACCACCATTTTTTAAACACCTACAATGATAGTCCCTTTCATTAGGAATTTAATGACTATATTATTCCAAGGTTATTCAAGGTCAAAGATAGAAAAAACGCATAAGATTTAAAATATGAAAGCAAAATACGTTTATCACGGTTGAGACTTGTAGTAAATAGTAAATATACTATGGTCGTAGTAAAAGTAAACATACTAAGGTCCTTCAATGTTACTGTTATTCAGCATTCTTATTTACTATCAGTATGTTTCCAAACGCGATTCTGCTATGTCTTATTCAATGACTGAAAAGTGTGATATGATCACGATTTACTGTGAATGTAGACAAAATGCAGTGCAGGCTCGATTACTTTATGAAGAAAGGTACCCCGAGCGAAACAGTCCTTCCAGACAGACTTTCATTAATACGTACAGGTTGTTTCAAAGTACTGCAAATGTACATGCAAGACAGTACAAACGGAAGAATCCCACTACCCATGAAGATAATGAAATTAATATTTTAGCAGCTATAGCTGTCAATCCTCACGTGACTACAAGAAAAATTTCTCGGGAAGCAGGCATAAGTCAAAGTAGCGTAATACGAATTCTGGCCCGACATAAATTTCATCCGTTCCACATATTGCTCCATCAAGAATTGCACGGGAATGATTTTCAAAATAGAATTAACTTTTGTCAATGAGGATTGCTTCAAAATCATTCAAGCAAACAAATACCACCTCGGATGTACTTATCAGAGTTCAAGGTTCCTTCAGAGCTCGTTTACATCAATGTATCGACATACACGGCCATCATTTCGAACATTTGTAAAATACAGGTATTCTGCTTCCATATTTTAGTTTTATACGTTTGTTCTGTCCTTGACCTTGAATGACATTGGAATAATATAGTCACTGAATTCCTAATGAAAGGGACTATCGTTGTAGGTGTTTAAAAAATGGTGGTTCCATTTAAAAAAGTCAAGGTGACCTTGATATCTCTAAAAAAAATGACATAAAAACAAAATTTTTTTATAGCATCGTGTCAGCCCCGTTGTACCATTCAACTTTGTCCTTACCATATTTTAGGTATCTTTAGAAACAACAAAGATATTTGAGGTGCAAACGTTTGGTGACTCACCCTGTATATGTACATATAGTGCACGCACATGTAAATAATGAATACTTTATATATTTCTTATTTCATTAACCCTCCATGGGCCGAATGTTTTCTTGAAATATAAAAAGATATATGCAACGGAAAATCAATAATTACAAATCTACATATGCAAATTAAAAAAAATTTACCAGTTTAAACAATTTTATTATAATTTGTAACTTTGTAATTCTGCAGTAACAACGGATTACGATGTTTGTACTTCTATGCATAAAAGTTTAAGCGAAAACTTTAAGTGAAATTCCATAAAACAGTTTGCACTTGGCGATCAACGTAGGTGTACGATGCATTTGGAACATTTTATTTTTAGTACCCCTTTGTTGGATCACACTGCAGTGCACATGTATTAGTATAGTCAACTATATCGCTTATAATTTCACTGTCAGATAGTTTTCGAAAATGGATCACAGAAGAGTAGGGTCCTTCGTAGTCTTCAGGGCAATCTCCTTTCCAAGGGCGATGACAACTATTATTCGTCTGGGATACTGATTGTTAAACAATTTTTTGTGGTGAATCTTCCTTATCCGATGATGATTTGGTACTAAATTCATCGTCACTGTCAATAATATTTTTGCGTTGTCGGGTAAATACTACTGGATGATAAGGAATGTAATAAAGAATCTTCTAAATCTAATAAAGAATATTTTGGGTATATGATATATAACTCTGAAAATAGGAGAAAGAACAAGCATTATCCTAAATATAGCAAAATCTATCATAATAGCCTACTGTAACCTGAAAGTCATAAAAGTGTATCATATACAAATAGTAACAAAATTATTATTGAAATTATAAACAAATAAGCTGTTATTGATATGCGAACCCAAAGTTATTCTGTTCGCTTTGTTTTGATGAATAGATAGAATATAATAGAATAGATAGAAGCACAAATAATGTAAATTACACAAGATGGTACCGTTGGTTTCTATCTGCAGACAACTTGCAAGGCATTTACTTTTATATTTGTTATTTGTTACCTCAGAGACATGAGGATTGAAATACAATCAGACGTCATTGAAATACAATCAAAATTCCGTGGATTTATTTTCGCGCATTCTATTATAAACTTAGTCGACCGACATGATGGTTCCTCGCGAGAACAGTAATTCGATGGGAAAGTTTTTAATTGTCGCGAAATAATCTACGCCAAGCTACGTATCAACTGTGACGAAGTTTCGAGGATCCATCTTGCCTCTTGCTCGTACCTGCGTTTCATTTTCTCGCGATTCACTGTACACTTCACCGTCTAAAAACTTTCCATCTCCTCGAAGAACTTTCCCCGGCCTTTTTGTTGCAGTTAAGATCGACATTTAATCGGATCAGAAAACATCGTACGTTATCCATTATCGTTATCTTATTGGTATAAGCAAGAGCAACTAATTTCATTATTGTATACTTTCATTTTACAAACACGATTTCATAATAATTAATTGGATACTTTTACCGACTTATAAGCATGGTGTCTCGCTAACACTGTTATCGTCGTATCATAGTAAAACCCAATAACTTAACGATGTTCTTCACTTGATCTTAAGTACGAAAAATCCCAAAACATTTAGAAATGCACGCGAATAATGAAATATTAGGGGTACCTCCAAGCAATCAATGATTTTGAAATCTAAAACAAATTTTGTTGTGAAAACATGTCTTTATTTACGATCTATTATATAATTTCTATTATTGTCAAAGATAGTTTGCCATCTTCCCTGCAAATTTTCAATCCCCTTCTTATCTCAAGGTGCCTCCATTTCGACGCTTGTCATAGAGGTCATTATCACCAAGAGCAAACCTCTTGAACCAACATTGTCACTTGTTGACCTGCAATACATGTCCATAAGTATGGTATATTTTCTTTGTTATTACCGTTGCGTTAAATCTTGCATGAAAATGAAAAATGTATGCAATAACGAATACGATCCTCGGAAGGTGCGAACACCGCCATTTTATCACAGGGCAGTAAAAGGAATGGCTACTTCTTAGAATACTTAGAACACAGAGTGCTTCACTGAAAACTGTAAAAGAATACGTATTTCTTCTTCAACGATCGGTACAAAACTAAAGGCTAAAAACTCTTTTTCAAATAATTTATTACTTATGGAAACCCTTAACATCTGCAACAGAGAGATCGACAATAATAAATTTATTATAATAAATGTAGAGAATTATTTCTATTGGCTACTACACATTCGTCGATTCGATAACAGAAGGAGCGTCGTACATTTTCGATGTTATTAACGATTAGAAGTTTTCGGCTCCGCCAAACACACTGCATAAATTCTTGCTGCTTGTACAGCGTTACTCCCTATTTGCCTCTCATACAATATGTAATGTCACAGATGCTCTCTTCAATCGCACATTATGGAATAGAGTTGTATTAGATAATAATAGCTCACCGAACTACGTGTCATCATTGAAAAGAGTAGGATGCATACCAGGCATGTAAATATGAAACCCAAATTTTTTTATAGAAGATACACGTTTACTGTATGAAACTGATATAAAATATTTTATTCGAAATATTCTTCATCGGGAGCTATAAATTTTTCCCATCTCTCTGACAATTTATGGATGTCACGTGAAAACAGCTCTTCTTCTTTTGAGGGAAACCAGTCATCGAGCCATTTTCCTACATTTTTGTAAGATGTGAAGCGCTCGATCGAAACATACTTGAACACCTGTCTATTTGAATGTAACATCTTGCAAAGAGGTATCGCAATAAGCCCTCACGGATAAGTATCCTTTATGATACCGAACATACTTTTCTCACAGTACTACATTGTACATCGAAGTTTACAAAATACCAGATATGTAAATATGAAACAGACATTTTTGTATAAAAAATACACGTTCAATACGTACGAAAATACACGATTCTCTTTATTGCTGATCTGAACTCTTCGTTGTTCTTCGATGTTTGTCGTTGTTCTTAGTTTTTCTTCGTTGATCTTTCTTGCCTTTCGTTGCTCTTATTTGGTCGTCGTTGCTATTTGTTTCTCTTCGATGCTCTTCGACGTTAATTGTTGCAATTTGTTGCTTTCCCATGCTGTGGATACTGTGGATGTCGCTCCAAAAAAAACTGTTCCTCTTTCGAGGCAAACAAGTCATCGAATCATTTTCGTATATTTTCGTAAGATGCGAAGCGCTGCTCAGCAAGTGCATGTCCCATCGGTGCAAATAAGTAATAATTAAATGCAAATAAGTCTGGTGTGTAAGCTGCATGCGGAAGTATTTCCGAACTAATCGCCTCGATCGTTTCCTGGACCGGTTTTGCTGTGCGCGATGATGCATTATCATGAAGTAAAATCACTTTGTGTTGCCTTTTTTGATATTCCGATCGTCTTTTTTTCCCATGGCTTTCAAACGTATGGAGACAGTTGCTCGTGTCGCATTTAATTGATCCGCGAGTTGTCGTTGCGTTTGAGCGTCATCCTCATCCAATGATGCTTGTGTAGCGGCCATCGGCACGTACAATTAACAACATTTGGCGTGCAAATGGTCGAGCGAGTTTATGGAACCCGTTGTCCCACAGCTGTTTTTGAGAAAGCCGTTAGCCGTCTTAGCAGTTTTGTTATGGCACGTATTGGCCTTTAGATTTTTACCATCGGCCTCAACAGCTCGTGCGGGTATCATAAACCTCGAGTTTCCAAAGGGACCTGGATGCTAGGCAGGTAGGCGACAGCCGGCCGCGCCAGGCACCGCGGGCCCGTCGGAAACCCCGCTGCATTGCCGGAATCGCGGGGTCGCCCCCGCGACCGCGCCAAAGTCGCGAAGAGTCCCGGAAAGAGGTACCTGATTGGCTAAAGAGGCTAATTCAGCACCGGCCAATCAGGACGATTCAGGGACAGGCGAAAAGCCTCGTAGGTTAAGAAAATGACGAGCAGAGACAGATACGATTTGACCGGAAGATCGAGAAGAAGTCTCGCGGCGCGCCCAGACATTGTATAGTCCCTGTCAGCACTTAGAAAATAAACGCAAGTTCCGTACCGAACACGCTGGGGAGATTCCTTTGACCAGACCCCCATCTATCCTTACACTTGCAATTCGCTGACTTCAAACTTTTTCGATAATATTTCACGTCCTTCGTTTCTCATATCAAAATCGCCGCTTTTGAATTTTTTAAACCACTCAAAGCACTGCGATTTATCAAAAGCATGTTCATCATAAGCTTCGACAAGCATTCGATGCAATTCTGCAACAGTTTTCTTCAAATGGTAACATAAAATCATTGCCTTTCGCAAATCGTAGTTTCCAGGCACATAATTCGACATGTTCGACGCTATTAAAAACTACGCTGTCGAATGAAACTTGTGTAGTTGTGAGTCGAAAATCTTTATAAGATGACAAAACAAGAAAATGGTGTCAATGGAGAAATTCCGGTTTCATATTTAGAGATCTGATAAACGATATTTCCAAAGTTTCTACATACATCGAGACATTACTCGAATGCGTTACACAAGAAACGCGTTCGTCATGGCGTGGAGAAGTTTGCCAGAATTTGCCAGAATTTTTTAATCCTCTCAAAGCACTGTGATTTACTAAAAGTAGGCTCACCGTAAGCTTCGACAAACATTCGATGCAATTCCGCAGCTGTTTTCTTCAAATAGGAACAGAAAATCAATGCTGTCCGTAAATCGTAGTTTCTAGACACAAAATTCGACATGCTCAACGCTATTAAAAACTATTCCTGTTGTGTGAAACTTGTATGGTTGCGACTTGAAAATCTTTATCATATGTCGAAACAGCTAACGCCCAGTATGGGCAAATTTCGGTTTCAAATTTACAGAACTGGTGCTTTAAAGCCTGACATAGTCTCGATTCGTTAAGTGTCGCTGGTCATTAGCAGCATGCCTCGAATGTTGACATAACGAAAAATGACAGAATTTTCCCTTACATCTAATATTAGCTTCGCGGATTAGTTCCGATTAATACAGAGACCACACAGGATGAAATGACACGCAAGCGGACGTGTGCATTTCCGGTATCGCCTCTGCGATTCGAACAGAAGATGCGTTCAGATTCTGTTTGCATTTCCAGGGTACACTGTGACGGTGCTTTCCGTTTCGACTGTTCCCTTTGTATCGGATTTCAAAATTTTATGGGTCTCTCAATTTCGTCGTCTGAATCGTCGAGTTACTCACTGCGAATACGCGGCGCTCTGCAGTCACGTACCGGTAGGTGGACTTTACGATCATGCAAATTAATCGGACACGCAGAACTTCAACCCCTTTGACATGGAATGCCTTCGGTGATATTCTCGATTCTCCTTGTAACTAGTAGAAGAATATCGTCGAATAGGTAAACGAATTTTTCTTTCTCAACTCTCCTTGCCGTATTATGGCGAGTCAGACTCGTGCCGAATATTTTAATAATGTAACGAGACGAAGAAAAGACGAAGACAAATGACATCGACCATCCTTGTCTCCAATCGATATTCCTTCGAGAAACGCCGAGACGCGTGAAAACCGCGGAGTTACCAATTGTTTATTAGCCGATCGATAATTTTCTGGACCGTACGAGAACCTTCTCGAAACATCGAATCTGACAATTTCCAGATAAAACCGGTCCTGGACCGATCGATATCTTCTAGAAGTTTCGATTCTGCTTATATACCGAATTGTTTACAAGACCGCTCATGGCTAGCAACGACGTAGTATAAATAGAGGACCCGCGATTGACTCTGGGCGATTCCGGCTATACGAGGTAGGACGAGAATAAGTCACGGCCGCCCGGTAGCGCAGGAATCGTCAGGGGTTGCTCCTGGTAGCTTCCCTAGTATAATCCGCACAGGATCGACGGTTACCATGTCGGTAGGAGAGGACGAGAATAAGTCACGGCCGCCTACCGAACATAGGGATACGATGACCTGTTTCGAGAAACATCGGTTACCATGACGGTAGCAGAGGACGAGAAATAGTCACGGCCGCCTACCGGACATAGGGATACGATGAGGTTATTCTTCAGAAATTTCGGTTACCATGTCGATAGGAGAGGACGAGAGAAAGTCACGCCCGCCTACCGAACATAGGGATACGATGATCTGATTCTTAGTTACATCAGGTTCAACGGTTACCATGACGGTAGGAGAAGACGAGAAATAGTCACGGCCGCCTACCGGGTATAGGGATACGATGACCTGTTCTTGTTGTTTGATTTTATTGGTTTGATTAAGCTTAAACTGCTTGATTGAACGTAACTTGTTTTGTTTGAATTCATATTCGTTGTTAGTCATTGAAACGTTTCTTTAAATCTGTAATCTATAAAACCTGCAAATCCTAAACTCCTCTAATAAAATATATTTCCGTCTGTCCTAGAATACTTAGATTATTCCTAGATTATTCCATCCCCTGAACATCCATCCACTCGGCCGCTACCTCTTCCACCGTATCCCGCTACAATAAAAAATTAACAAACACAAATGCGATGTCACTATTTTTCCACAAATGTCCTCTTTTAACACTAGAACTACCAGACGGATGAAAATTTATAAATTTTCTTTCTTTTTCTGTGACATTTTTGGCGATGAAGACGTCATAACAACTGGTGGCAAAGAAAGTGGTATGGCAAGGTGTTAAACGTCTTTCTTACAAATCAATATCTTTTTGTGGACATTCAATCATATACGTGCAATCTATTTTTTAACGTGACGTAATACTCCAACGTCGGTAAACATTGTAAAGAATTCGAAGAATCAAGTAATGTAGGAAAGCGAGTTTTATTTAATACTGTTTTATCTAACAGAAAAGTCTACTTTTCAACTGCATCGATGCATCTCTGCAAAAGAGTTGACCGTCTGATCCCAATGACTGATAAAGAATATAAAATTGTTCTATGTAATTTTTTTTTAATCCATCATAATAATAGAGTAATAACTCAATCCACTTACGAGATGTATTTTGTATTAACCCCTTGCCCTACGATTTATTTTGTGGTAACAGTAACTAGACGTTCTTCGTTCTCCAAAGAACAACAAAAAGAAAAGAAAATTTTGTAGCTACCGCGGATGTAGCAATTCTCCAATGACTGTATACGAGCAGTAATTACATAAAATTTTATTTCTATTTATAGAAAATTAAGGACGTACATATTGCGAAGATTCTGTTCGGAATCTTCATCACTAGTCTGCCTCGTTATTGTAGGGCAAGGGATTAACCCTTTGCACTCAAAGCTCCTTTAATTGCTGAAATCAAGTCGCTTCTTCAAATTTAGAATATTTTTATTCTATATGATTTATTTCGTCTTATGCAAATGTTTTTTTTTTTACTATTACTCGTTCTCACAACAATTAAATTTTTACGAATTTTTTAGATGCAAGCATAGTGTATGTAAACATCTTTTTAAATAATGCTGTGGTAATTTTTAGTGGTGTCTCAGAATCACCACCATCCGAGTGTTAAGGGAAGGTAATGTTCTATATACTGATCAAGATACTATTTTTTTTAAATCACATATTAGACAATTAAATAAAAAAGCAACTATTTTTTATACACGTTTGACATGTCACATGTCCTTGTATTCTATACAATGACTTTTCAAATGTTCACAACAATATGACTAATCAAGATTTTTTTGGGCTCGTATTTAGCAACAAAGAAACTGCTCGAATTGATGAGCATTCGCAACAACTAATTAGCATCACGTGAAACGAACAAACGGTACCGTCGAAATAAATTCATA
Organism: Agapostemon virescens; assembly: GCA_028453745.1. Lineage (NCBI taxonomy): Eukaryota > Metazoa > Arthropoda > Insecta > Hymenoptera > Halictidae > Agapostemon > Agapostemon virescens. The sequence goes on from CM052099.1 coordinate 2,273,809, forward strand.
CGATGGAAAAAGATCTGTGGCTGCAACGCAAAATGGTATAAATGAATTAAATTAATTGAGCTCGGCCTCGACTGCACTGATCATTAGGCAATAGCATAAATGAAACCGTTGAAATTTTAACGAAAAACGCGAGTAAGTTCTATTTTCGAACGTCATCCAATTTGAATAAAGTCAAAATGATTCGAAAACTGTTTTTCCGCAAACTTTTCATCTAGAGGATTCAAATTACTTATACATAGTGCCCCACAAATGTTCGAGTTTCTTGAAAGGTGGAATCTCTGAAGTTGTTCTGAAATGGTTTTCCCGTTGCAAAAATGTCGCACGCTGTTTCGTTTTTGAATTATTCAATAGAAAAAACAAACTCGGACCAATCCGAGCGTTGCGTAGTTTTCTGGCATAGCTCGATAAGTAAACAATGTTTCACATAATAAGTGATCCGTCGAAATGCTGCTTTCTGAAACAAAATGAAGCAGCAGCGTGCGGTGGCGGATGAATTGTTTCTAGATTAAATAGTAAATATTTAATTCAAAATGAAATACGCAGCGGCGGAAACGAACTCGCGTATATCTGGTGACGTAGATTGAGAACGATAAATTGTGCCACGGCTGCCGCGGCGAGAGTTAACGGAAATGAGAAAAATATTAACATCAAAAGCACCGAGACGGAAATAGAGGGCTGAGTGGAGTAGGGTATTTACCGCAAGACGAGATCCGACTCTGTGCAATCTCAGGACAGCCGTGTGACATTCGGGAATCGTTCCTTGCTTACGTCCGAATTAAGATCCCACATTTCTTTAGAGAAAATATTCCAATTTCAGAGATTCTCCACTCGTAGACTTGCTGGCTTATGGTACGTCAGTTGCTATCGAGCACTAAATTCAAAGTCTCGGAAGCGCACGTGTCTACAAAGGACAACCCCTAATAAACCAGCGTACCAAGCCCTGACAAAATATTGGGTTCTTCGGAAAATAATTTCGTTTTTTCCCGACAGAGGATTCGATTGTATTTTTTTGCACCCAACTTCGCACTTAAGCCGCATAATCATTATATGTTTTGAGAGCTGATATAGCAAGGCTTGTGTGTGAAAATGTCCAATTGATTCTACGCAGTAGTTTTTGGTTGGTGCCCTTTTAAATATGGAGAGCAACAAGCAGCATTTTCGTCATATTTTACTTTTTTACTATAGAAAAGGTAAAAATGCTGTTCAAGCCAGAAAGAAATTAACCGATGTGTATGGAGAAGATGTGTTGACAGTACGCCAGTGTCAGAATTGGTTTGCAAAATTTCGATCCGCCAATTTTGATGTCGAAGATGCACCACGTTTTGGAAAGCCGGTTGAAGCTGATAAAGACACGATAAAGGTATTAGTTGATGCAAACCGGCGAATAACAACACTTGTGATCGTTGAGAGGTTAAATTTATCAAATTCAACTGTTTATGACCACTTGAAAGACCTGGGTTTAACCTCGAAGCTCGATATATGGGTTCTCCATGTTCTCACGGAGAGAAATTTGTGTCGTCCCGTGGACGTCTGTGATTTTCTTCTCAAACGTCACGAAAATTATCCATTTTTGAAGCGCATCATTACTGGGGACGAAGAATGGGTTGCATATAACAATGTCAAACGCAAGAGATCATGGAGCAAGAATGATGAACCGGCTCAAAGCATTTCCAAAGCCAATATCCATAAAAAAAGGTGATGCTGTGTGTTTGGTGGGATTTTAAAGGAATCGTTTTTTTTTGAGCTTTTACCGGATAACACAACAATTAATTCGGAAGTCTACTGTCATGAGCTGGACAAACTGAATGATGCACTTTAATAGAAAAGGCCAGAATTAATCAACAGAAAAGGTGTAGTGTTCCACCAAGATAATGCGAGACCTCATACAAGTTTAGTCACTCGCCAAAAGCTTTTACAGCTTGAATGGGATACAATGCCACACCCACCAGATCTCCAGATCTGGCATCTTCGGATTATTATTTGTTTTGGTCACTGCAAAATTTTTTAGACGGTAAAGCCTTCACTTCAAATGAGGAGGTCAAAAACCACCTCGATCAGTTTTTTGCCAGCAAAGACCAAAAATTTTATGAGCGTGGAATCATGCTACTACCAGAAAGATGGCAAAAGGTATTGAACCAGAATGGCCAATATATAATTTAATAAAATATTTGTTCATTATACGAAAATTGTCTTTCATTTTTACAAAAAAAGAACGAAATTACTTTCCGAACAACCCAATACTAATTAAACATTTGGCATTTCAAATGGACGGTTCCTCGAAAATAGCGGAACTTGGGCGTCCGTAATATAGACCTCTTCATTCATTTAGAAACATTCTTGTAACCCTTAGCCGACCGATCGGGAAGATCTCCCCACTTTAAAGTAAGTCGGTGCACGACCGACCGGGGAGATCTCCTACTTTGACCTTAGCAACGCGTTTCTCGTTTTATGTTATTATTAACTACCTTGATCTGGAGTTGTTCGCAATTACTGACGAACTGTTTCTATGCATAGAGCACAACGTATAATAAAATCCACCAATTTTTAAGGGCCCTTGTTACCCGTTACTACTGCTCTTTAAGTTCGGGATTTCGAAAAATTCGCGGTGGAAATCGTACAGTCGCTGTGACGCGCGCGGTCGGCTAAGTGTTAAGACGCAAATAGCGAAGACTAAGAATAAAGTACAGTTGCATTAACGAATATGAATAGGAAAAAGTTAGAAACATAAAACTGTGAACGAGAAATAATATTAAAACTGCGTAGAGATGGAAAATCTTATAACAAGATTGCAAAAATTGTAAAGAGTAGTAAATCTGCAGTGCACTATATAATAAAGAAGTTTGAAAATCAAGAAACTGTTGCTAATAAAGCTCGTTCAGGTCGACTGAAAAGATTGACAAACAGAGAAGAGAAAAGTATAATTCGGGAAATAAAAAGAGATCTTGCAACTCCTGCTCCCAAATTGGCAAATATGGTTGAAGAAATGTTTGATAAACAGGTCCATCCTCGAGTGTGTCGACGATTACCGTGGGACAATAATTATCACGGCAGAGTTTCAAGAAAAAAGCCTTACATTAATAAAGTAAATGAACGAAAAAGGTTGCAGTTCGCAAAAAATTATATTACTAAAAATAATTGCTTCTGGAACAAAGTTATATTCTCAGACGAATCGAAATTTAATATCTTCGGTTCAGATGGTCGGAATTATGTATGGCGAGAATCAAATACAGAGTTGCAAACAAAACGTTTAAAACAAACAGTCAAACATGAAGGTGGCGATATCATGGTATGGGACTGCATGGCAGCTAATGGGACTGAAAAATTAGTGTTCATTGATGGTACAGTCGATAAATATAAATACCTAAATCTATTGAAAAATAATTAGAAGATAGTGCCAGAAAACTAGGATTACTTGAAGACTTTTACTTCCAACAAGATAACGATACCAAGCACACAGCTTGGATCGTGAAAGAATGGATCATTTATAATACACCACGCATGTTAAGCACTCCCCCACGAAGCCCAGATCTCGATCCGATCGAGCACCAGTGGGCAGAAATTGGAAAAAAGACTAAATAAATATCATATTACGTCGTAATTAATTGCCAATGGTGGTCTTACAAAATAGTAACACATGAAAGTGTAACAATATTTGTGGCGTTCGAATACTTTTGTTATCCATGCCTGGTGTGTGTTTTAAATAAACATATTGTAAATACTGTATATATGATTGAATTATTTTCTACTTGTACTAATATATTGTAATTCTCTCTTGCTATAGACACTAAATTGTTTTAAACATTTCGGATTAACATACATATTTCATTTGCTAAAGATAAGAAATCTGACCGTTCGAATATTTTTCGTTAGTCACTGTATGGACAACTATTATAGATCTACAAGATACGTCTTTAAAATTTTTAGAACGTGGCTCAAATAACACATATTTAAAAAGTTCCTATTTTATTTATCACGTAATTCGTACCAATCGCAATTTTTTCAAAGTCCTTTACTATCTAATTGCTAAAGAGAAGTCAAGATGTTTGGTTCAATTTTATAAAAGTTATTTAGATTTAAAGTGTCCGAATAGTTTCATGAGCCACTGTATGTTAATATAAAAGTTATACATACTTTAAATAATTGTAACCTTGTCGTTATTATAAAGCAGTGTATATTGGTATACTTTTCCGTCGTTCTGGTGTTAACATTCGGCGGTAGGGGAAAAAGGTAAACGCATTCCTGATCAGGGACAATAGCGTTGACAGAGCTCTAATCAAACGAGCACGACTGCATGTCCAGAAGCTGGAGCAAGGCAAAGCCTTGAACACTGTTTGCCCCGTTGGGCGAGTCTTGTTAACATTCGTACACTCCCTGCTCGCTGATAGATAGGCAAAAGACATTTCCAACCAGGCAGTCAACTTGTGAAATGGAATGTCTACTTGAACGATGAACTGACGTTTTGTTCTTATCCAAGTTCGTGGTAGTTAAGTACACGATCAATTCGAATCTCTCGTCTAAATCCGGGATCTTTGGAATAGCTCGGGGATTCGGTGCATGCACCTGGCTCATTCCACGCGAAATCCAACACTTTTATTATAAGAATACTTTCGAGGCTCGTTGCACGTGTATTCAGACATTATTGCAGTTTGAAGTTTAATTTACAACACCAGAATCGCAGAATCTGATTACCCATATGCATCTATGGTTATCCGTAATAACTATTTAATTATAAGATAATTATAAGATATTTTAACTATCTTTAACAACATGATAAGGTATTTACAAAAATTGAATTTCCAAACTTCCAGTTTAACCCTTTGCACTTGAATGGTGACTCTGAGGCACCACTAAAAATTGCAACGCCATTATTTGAAATAATTTTCACATCACTATGCTTGCATCTAGGAAAGTGATAACAGTTTCACTGTTGTAAAGACGAATAATAGTAAAAACCTGAATATGCATAGGAGGAAATAAATCACGTAAAGTGAAATTTTTGAGACCAGAAGACATGCTTTGGTTTTCGAAGGCAAAACAGCTTCGAGTGCAAAGGGTTAATATTATAATATGCGAAAACGCTAACTTTAAAATTACTTTCTGGTTAGAAGAACATCAGTTCCTATTACTTTCTCTTCTTTTAGCACAGCACACCTCATCAAGAATTCTAAAAAATTAGTAAACTGATCTATAAAATATACTGTAGATACTGTAAAAATATAAAATTGTTGCTCTTAAACTTTAATACGAAATCTTTCCTTTTTAATTTCTTTTTAGGGTTTTGATTTTCTACAGTTCAATTTATTACAGTATATGTATTAGAATAGTTTACAGGTGTTAGATAAAAAATTAAGTTCTTTCCATTTTATCCAGTAACTACTATGTCTGTCGAAATACAGGGTTTATACAATTTAAATTTCAAAATCGAGACATGTCCTTAATCCTAGGACATTGTTATCGATGGAATCTATTTTTATATCGTGCAAACGAAATTGAACCTGTTTTCTCGTGCTATTGAATTTTTATCATTTATTGAAGCATCAGAGATGCCATTCCAGTGCAAAGAGGTTGATTTGACCCAAGGGTATATTTGTATATTTCAGCATCTTATCCGGCTACACCTTTCTCCCAGTTTATCCCTAAAGTGGATACGATAAAGAGATCCAGTGGTAAAATAACGAGATATGTTAAAAAGCCATGAAAGTGTCGGTTCCCATTGTAGGTTGCAATGTGGAAGTTGATCAAAAGTCCAACACTCTACTTTCTGGAGCCTTTTGTCCCTGCCATGCCTCATTTTCCGTGAATTAAAGATAGCTGTCGATCCGAAGTGTTGTATTATTGAGGGACTCCCTCTCGAAGAGTTAATCAACTTTCTTCTTTTTTAGTAATACGCGGTAGACACTCGGCCCAGGAGAACCGCGTGTTAGTTATGAAGTAACAAAGACCAGCCACGGTATTGTGGAAACTTTAGCCCTTCACTTGGCAACTTGTTTCCCGTACGCGTGTAATCTGCCGTTGAAAGATGGGATAATGCTGTTAGGATGATGTAATAAAGTTGTACATCACCGTGACAATCTGCAAATGTTGATACTCAACTTTACGACGCTCAAGAGAGATTGATGAACACAATTACAATGAGCTACCATCGTGACAAAGAAACGAATACGAAACGAGCATGAAATTGACGAACATTACGTACCGCTTACCCATGTTTCCGAACAGCTAAACCATGGAATGCATGCATAATACTATCATAAAAATAGAAAACCTCTTTCCCCGTTCTATCCCTCAACTAAATTTTGACCGTTCCGTTGGAAATAAACTAAACACATAATTCGTGCATTTTATGTACTTCCGAAAGAAACGGATTGAAAATACACATTTAATACATACACGAAAATATACGATGCTCTTCAGTGCTGATCAATACTTTTTGTTGTTCTATGATGTTTGTTGTTGCTCTTTGTTGGTTTTTGTTCCTTTTCGATGCTCTTTGACGTTGATTGTTGCAATTTGTTGCTTTTTATTGGAATATGGGTATATAATAAAATTCCACTCTATTATAAAATATGAAATAAAATTTATATATTTTAATAGCTTCTCTAGAAGCACGTTGTGAGACACGTTTCTTCACTCTGAAAGAAACGTTACTAAAGAAAGACACAAGAGATCAAAAGGAGGAATAGTCGAATATAAACAACTGAGGATCGAAGGTCCCAAGCTGGGGACAACATACAATGTATGCATATACATACATCCTTTTGAAGAAATAATAGATTAATTTTGTTCTAAATTTATGAAATAAATTCCAACACTTTTCGATGCTATGGATACTGAGGATGTCGCGCCAAGAAAACTGTGCCTCTTTCGAGGCAAACCAGTTATCGAATCATTTTCGTATATTTTAAACGCCTCGATCATTTCCTGGACCGGTTTTGCTATACGCGATGATGCATTATCATGACATAAAATCACTTTCTGTTGCCTTTTTTGATATTCCGATGCTTCTTCTTTTCCATAACTTTGAAACGTACCGAGACGGCTTCTCGTGTAACATTTAATTGATCCGCGAGTTGCGTTTGAACGTCATCCTCAACCAACGATGCTTGCAATTCGCTGTCTTCAAACTTTTTCGGTGGTCTTTCACGTTCTTCGTTTCTCACGTGAATAATGCCACTTTGGAATTTTTTAAACCTCTCAAAGTACTGTGATTTACCAAGAGTAGGCTCACCGTAACTTTCGACAAGCATTCAATGCGATTCTGTAGCAATTTTCTTCAAATGATAATAGATAATCAATGCTGTCTGCAAATCGCAGTTTCCAGGTACAAAATTCGACATGTTCAACGCTGTTAAAAACTATTCTGTTGTATGAAACTTGCATGGTTCTGAGATGAAAATCTTGATCAGATGTCACAACAAGAAAACTGCGTGAGTGACGCGGTTAGACGGTAACTATATTGATAGCTAGCGCCACGTATGGGCAAATTCCTAGCAAGTTCTTTCTATCATTAAAGAGGATCCCTACTTACTTATTCGGTCAGCCACACTCATAAAATACATTTATAAAAAAGAAATTTAAAACAGAACGTTCTTATGAAATTCTCCACTCGTGACAGAAACCCTCACATTTTTGAAAACCTCTCTCGTTGTGTTATGCCAACATGACAGGCCTAGTAAAGTTCCATAGTAATGACAGGCCTAGTAAACTTGTATGGTTGCGAGTTGAAAATCTTTATCAGATGTCGAAACATGAAAATGGCGTCAATGATGAGGTTCGATTGTAATTACATCGGCAGCTAGTGCCACGTATGAGCAAATTCTGGTTTCAAATTTACAGACTTGGCAAAAACATGTAACTTATGTATTTTATGTACTTTCGAAAGAAACGGATAAGTTGATTTTCAAACAGTTGAATAATTAAAAGAACTTATGACGGTAAGCAATCAGAGTTATTAGTAATTATTAACAGTTACTTGGTAGTTATGTTTCCATTTTATTGTATAATTTAAAAATTGTTGCATTTATTAGAGGAAGAAAATTTAATTTAACTCTGCATACTTGCAATTGATATTTGCGATTGATCGTTGACTTGACACATTTAAAATTAATTCAATAGCGTATGTCTGTGTACGATGCCAAGATGTTTATACTTGACTTTCCATTCACGCGATATGACGTTCGAATAACGATCGATATATTATTCATAACTTTTATTTGCTTTGCTCGATATTGGATTTTTTATGATGACCCAATCTTTTGGTGGACGTAGTAGGTAATGGCAAAAGAATGCAAATACAAAACCGTACCGTTCCATTTAGAAAACAGAGTTGATTTTTATATCTTCTTGGCGACTGCACCTATAAGATAAATGAGCCGTTTATTTTGAAAGTGGCTTAGTCCATTTATGCTCGAATCGAGATATTGAAGGGTTTGCGTTGGGTTCAATTTAAAAATATGGGTAACATATAACATAATAGAATAATGTTTTTGGATTTCTAAAGGTGTCAAATTTATCATCCCAATTAGCATAATTAACATTATTGAAGAAATAATATGTTTTCAATTCTTAGGAAAGCACAAGTCCATAGGAAAAGTAAATTTCCCTTGAAATTAAAATAAATGTATATACTTTTATGTTATAAAATAAAAAAAATATTCAACTTTCATTCTTTGTTAAATAATTTTTACATTAAAATTAATATAGTTTTATTAATTATTATTCAGTCTTCTCCAGTTTGTGTACGCGGGAAGGATTTAAAATACCTGTGGTGTGCAGGTGATATAATGTAATAAATCCCCATTAAGTCCTTATATTTTAGGTTTGTGAGTGGTCTCGGTTTTTTGTATACTATCATTGTCGCTTCATAGAATAACTTATATGAATCGCTTCTCAAAAATCTCGTCCAACATACTTTAATCCAATTCACTCTTTCACCGTCAGTATTGTTTAGCCTTTTAAAAATCGCATTTTTTGTGAACAGGCATTGTTCCATTGTTTAAAACAAAGTCATTGCACATTGATAATTCAACTGTTACTTTGATAATTAAACATAAAGCTGGGATCTCATAAAATTTCATTGCATAACTATTTTCCATATCCATTTGAAACTCTCACAATGGGACTTACGCCACTATCAAAATAAACGGCTCAAATAGTAACATCGCATTATGGTCCCCTCGAAAAAGAATCTCTTCAAAAGCAAACGAGACGTTCGGGTTACCAGTTTCAAAATGTCGTATATTGTATATAAGTAAATAATTTAACTCGATGTAGCAAAGATTAAAAATGTTTTTTCCGGAGAAAGATGAGACTTGCTAATATATGGAGACATTGAAGACTACCAATGCTACCGACTTGTCAAAATTCCTGGACTTGCTCCAAACATCCCTCAAGGCACCTGCACCGTGGTCAGAAACTATTATTTCAGGGACTTGCAAAAAAATTATCATATCAAGTCCATATAGACTATTTTTTCAATTATGACCGTCACGAAATTTTAAAATCGCGCTGCAATCGCAATTCAATCACTATTGCCCTGAAATTTGACAGATACATTGTCTATGCGTCCGCGAACATGTATGTCCAGCTACAGAAGAATTGGTGACATAAATTTTTTCTTGCCATTTTGCAATTTGAATGCAATGATATTAATGTTCATCTTAGAATAAATATTCCGGTAAATTAGCTTTTACTGCAACCTTTATTTCAGTTACTTTGTGAATTGTATTACGCACACGAACGACCGATTCATTCGTTATTACCGATCGATTCGTGGCGAAAAAGGTGCCCGAAGAATATTTATAGCTGACGATTTATAAGTCCAGTCTTCTTTCACACCACGAAAAACATGAATATCATTGTCGGCAGTCTACTATTGTGCGCGATGAATGTGTGGAAAGTATTTATTGGTCCGCACTTGATTATCGTAGGTGGACCGATCTTCTTTTAGAGTTTTATTTATACCTTGTAGAAGTAGTTCAAATACAGTTTACTAAACCTAATCCTTCGAGCATTAATTACTTAATTGGCACCCCTCGTGCAAATACATACAAGGTCCGAAAGATTTTATAAATCTACCGCGGACAATAAACAGCTTGTATGCTTGTGTTTCGCTGGGATTAAGTGAATATTGATTGAAGTTTGATATAAATGTTTATATTAACCTTTTGCACTCGAATGACGACTCTGAGGTTTCAGTCAAAATTGTCACACCACTGTTCAAAACAATTTCTACACTGCTAATGCTTGCATCTAAGAAATTCATAAAAATGCAACTGTTGGAAGGACGAGTAACAGTAAAAATAATCCTATGCATAAATCATATAAATCATGTGGAATCAAAATATCCTAGGACAGAAGAAAAGTGTAGGATTTCGTGTCAAAGCAGCTTCGAGTACAAAGGGTTAACAAAGATAGGAATGATATTTTATCTTTGATACAGATCCTAAGCATTCAATGCATTTATGGCCTGCGTCTAAATTGCTACATTTTTGGCTATGTGTAGTATATTCAACGAAGGCAATATTTAAACACTAACATTTAAACTGTGTCGGTATTAAAAATTACAATACGTTAGTAAAGTTTATTTCAAAGCCAGTAGTCCCCTGCGTCGTAATTCATCATTTATATTATTCCTGGATTTGTTTGCACAACGAAGCCGACGAGAGAGTGAAGATGCGTATATCCTCGAAAATGCTGAAAATGCAAATATACATAAAAATTTTGTACAATTTTTTTTCGTCACTGAGACTAACATATATTTAAAAATTAATGCTTGCACTTTACAACGCCTCCAAAATAGATGTACGACTTTTCCAGTTGTTTTGCTGAGCCTTGAGTGGGTGATGTGCTGCTAATTTTGCAGCACTACAGTTTACGTTCGAATTTGTTCCTTAATTTTATCGCATAAAACGGTGAAAATGAATCGCATATTTAAGAAATTGTTTTAAACGGAAGACATCGACATTAAAATTTGTGGTAATTTCATTTACGAGAGAAAATTTTGAAAATTTTTGCAGGCGTTTGAGACGAGAACGTATTTGAACAAAAATAGGTCTTCAATTTTTCTGCTCCACATAGTGTGAGTAAAAATGTCACTAGAGAAATTGAACACTGTTTTCCAGAAGTAGAGGCTCCAAGCTTTACCATGACTACACGCTTATGGTGGTGTTACTTGCATTTACGAAATTATCGTAGTTTAAGTTTTAAGAAAATCTAAGATAGTATTATTGTAAACAAGTACAAATTCTTAAGTCATACAAATCATTTTCTTACTTGAAAATTTGAGTGACGCATAAAACAATAATTAATACATTCAATTTATTTGTTATTCGTGTGTAATGAATACACGAATTAACGTAATTCACAAATATCAAATGATGAGCGTTATTCGCAAATATCAAATAATTAACATTATTCGCGAACATGGGATAAATGAATTAGCGTTATTTGCGACTAACGAGTAATTAACCTTATTTATTATTTCGAATAACATTTGCCCAACAATGATTTCCGGTACTTTCTCTCTCTCTCACTCTCACTCCCTCACTTTCTCTCTCTCTCTCTCTCTCTCTCTCTCTCTCTCTCTCTCTCTCTCTCT
>CM052099.1:2310690-2348180 GCA_028453745.1 Agapostemon virescens
TTTGTATTAGCTGGTGTTGCTTTAGCTGACCGGAAAATCTGTCGATCAAATCACGATTGGAAATATCCGATGTAGTAGCGACCTCCAAGTTCCCTTCAGCAGCAGGTAAATGATCCGTTATCCAAGATTCGCATACTTTCAATATTGATAGTCTTGCGCACGACACCAAGGTGGTGTTACCGGCCTTTGTGCGATAATTTTTGCGCAATACCAACGTTGTATCGCCGGACTGCATCGTGTTAAGTGAGAGAAGTTGTGAGTGATTTGAAAAATTTAAGAACAGTAAATTTGATGTCGAAGACAAAGAACGTAGTGGAAGGTCGAAAGTGTACGAAGACGTGGAATTTGAAGGATTATTGAATGAAGATTTGTGTCAAAGGCAAGAAGAACTTGCACTTGCATTATCAATGACTCAACAAGCGATTTTACATCGTTTAAAATTATTTAAAATGATTTAAAAACAAAGAAATTCTTTTCTCGACGCCGATAAACATTGAACATCGATTGTCCACATGTGAAATGTTGCTTGCTAGGCATCGGTCAAAATCTACTTGGAAATACTTAATTGGGAAATTTTACCCAATCCGCGTCATTCACCAGACACTGCTCCTTCTGATTACTACTTATTTCGATCGATGAGTTCAGCATGGCGAGCATGGTCTGTCTGAGCAGCACTTCACGTCATATGAAGATACCAAAAATTGGGTCGTTTCATGGATGGTGTCAAAAGATGAAGCGTTCTTCCGGCGCGGTATCCGAATTCTGCCAGAAAGATGGGAAAAAGTAGCGGCCAGCGATGGATAATACTTTGAATAAAACATAAGGTACCGTTCTTTCGCAATAAATACCCAATTTAAGATGAAAAACAGCGGAGAATTATTTACACTCCCAATACAAATAAATGAACTTAACAACGAGTCTTCATAATTTTCCATTTGGAACAAAAACCCTCGCCATTTTTTTGGGAAATACACCCGTCGCGTTGTGGCAACATAACAAATACATTTTTCCCACGATTACGCGAGTGGTCGTTCGAAATGAACCTTTCCGCGCACATCGTGTAGTATACGCAGCGTATGTCATCGCTGTTAATGTATGTTTTAACAAAATTAAATTTCTTGTTTATTCACAAGAAATGCCCAATTTTAGATGAAAAACGTTGGAGACTTATCTGTACTCCAAAAAAGTTTACAGTTTAACCATTTTGATAATCCGAAAATGACAAAGTAGTATTCTAGAATTTTTGTAACAGCCATACAGTTTTGTGTTATATGATTATTAAGATCAGTGCACGAAATCCGCAATGTAGCAACAAATAATGGTACATGTGAAAATCGTCTGATGTCTTTGCTTGGAACTGAATAGGTTAACTGTCGTAGCTTTCAGTGTTGGAAGTGCGAGGATTTAATAAAAAACTTGCGTTTTTCTCGCGCTACCATCTTTTTCATTTAGATATCCATTCTGCTAGGGAGTAATCGCACGAATCCGTATTCCGTACAGAATTTAGGATCACGACCTCCGCTGGCTTAAGTATCACGTACTCTTTATATGTACCTTTGCCGGGCGTCGTATTGTTTCCTTTTTGTGAAATGAACTGGCGAGAGGCATATAACCCCATGTGTCGCCATGGAACATTAACGCTCGGCTGGCTTATGGCGCCATATGTCGCTATCGGACCTTAGTGTTTTTAGTCTGATTTCAAATAAATGTGCGTACTCGTAAAGAAAGCGGAACGTTTCGCAATAGTATCGCTATTCCACGAATTTATTTTTGTACAATGTCTGTTTACTGTTACGAAACAATAGGACTCACAATAAAACGCAAATATCATTGATAGCTTATATTAGGCGTACCCATAAGTAATAAATTATTCGGAAAGAAGTTTGTTGCTTTTAGTTCTGTACCGATCGTTGAAGAGGAAACACATGTATGTATAGAAGAATGATGACTTAAACTCCCCCTATTTTCGCATAGACTATAACATATTTCAATTTAAACAAAATCCCTGACTTGATGTACAAAAGTGATCCGCTTTGCGTGGAATGACCTTCTTTTACAGTTTTCAGTAAAGCAGTCCGTGTTCTAAATATTCTAGGAAGTATACATCTTTTTACTGCCCAATAATAAAATGACGGCGTTCGATCTTCCGAGAATCATATTCGTCATTGCATGCTTTTTCATTTTCATGCGGGATTTAATGTAACGGTAACAACAAAGAAAATTTGTGATATTTATGGAGATGTATCGGAGGTCAACGAGTGTCAACGTTGGTTCAGAAGGTTTGCTGCTGGTGATTATGACCTCTCCGACGGGCCTCGAAATGAAAGCACCTTGAGATAAGAAAGATGAGAACATGCAAATTGTTCTTGACAATGATGGAGAGTATATAATAGTTTACAAATTCATTTTACTATAAAGTTTGTTTTGGATTTCAAAATAATACATTACTTCTGCGCATCTCTAATATGTTTCCAATAAACAATTCTTGGATATAATTTTATATAAACACTTTCCATCTATTTGATGTAGTGGTAATTCGGGTTTGGTCACAATCTTTTCGGACACACTGTATATAGAATACTCTTTCGGGAGAGTCTTACAATATTAGCTGGAAGGGAAAGTTTTATCGTTTTTGTTTTTCTTATAAATTCAAAGTCATTTATTTATATAATCCAATGCTGATGTTCGGCGAACTACAAGCATGTTTGTAATATCAATAGCTGTAAAACCCATGCCATATTATGACGAGTCAGACTCGTGATGAAGATTTTAAACAAAGTCTAACGAATATAAACATTATACTTTCCTTGTAACATTTTACCGACCCGGGAGTCTGTTAACAGGACTTTCAATAATTGCGCTGTAATAAAACGAAGGTTAACGAACTGCGTTTACATTGTAATTTATAACGAAATTATTAGATAACCTTACTGCGGTTGCCATGGTGATTCACAATAAAAATTGCTGTCAGAGGCGAGAGAACCATGAAATAATCGCCGGTCGGTAAAGTGTTAAGACGAAATCAAGTTTTATTCTTTTGTAAACAACTTATAGATATTTAAGCATTGAAGTAAATGTAACAGTATAGAAATTATCAATTGTCTTTTCTTTTCTGCAACACTTTTAGTGATAAAAATGTTATAACAGCTTTAGTTACAAAGAAAATTGTATGGCAAGGAGTTAATGCGTATCCGTTATCAATCATGGTTCGCAGGATGCGTACTCTTAAAGCCGACTCAAGTTTTGTTCCAATGTACGTCGCCTTCTATCAGCTACAAGCTTGGAATATTGACATATCAAGAAATAGCAGACCTTTCCTTTACACGTAATGCCATTGGTAACGACAGAAATTTATTCAAATATATAAAGAAAATAGCAGAACTTTCCCTTGCACGTAATACTATAGGTAACGATAGAAATTTATTCAAGTGCTACATTCCGATATTTCGAATATTTTTGGAGTCACTGTATCTTTTGTTCCGTCGCAGTGATTTTTTTCATCCTG
The DNA here is from genome assembly GCA_028453745.1 of Agapostemon virescens. Classification (NCBI taxonomy): domain Eukaryota; kingdom Metazoa; phylum Arthropoda; class Insecta; order Hymenoptera; family Halictidae; genus Agapostemon; species Agapostemon virescens. The sequence continues at coordinate 2,314,196 of CM052099.1, forward strand.
ACGGCAGCATGTAGGCTCTCTTGCGCGGAGATGGGCAAAATGGATTTCCTTGTTTCACAGCACGTCGCGAGTTCCTTCAGAATACTGATCGATTTCTTCATATCTTTTCCCTTTTTCGGTATGACCGGAAGGAAACGTGATCGCGACGCGTGTTTCGCTCGGCGACTCCTCGTCAAAATGCAGAACCTCGGTCCGCGAGCATTCTTCCGATGTGTAACAGGAAGCGACGTCGCGAAAATCAGGAGACAGTAAAATGAGCGAGGGAAAGAAAATTGTATCACGGTCGATGCGCCGCGCCTCCCCGTTTCTTCCGATCATTCAGATTTCGGTATTTGCACGTTTTCGGTTCTATGAACTCCCGAACAGCGACGGGGAACAGTATTTCAAAAAATATTCAAACGACAAATGCATTGCCAATGTTCGTTCTTATTGTGTTGTGACGTGATAATGATTCGGCGTCGTCGAAGGTCGTAAATCTTCGACTCAAATTTCTTGACAACGCGAGTTAGAAACGATTCCCTACTATCCGTTTAAATGACAGGGGTGATACATCTCGTTTATTTACAATTATATCTGTACAACTAGTAACTTTTTACAAACAGAGTACAATTCGGATAAATCTATTAATTTGCCGTCCAGTCCGCTCGGCAGCCAAATTTCGACTCTCTCAATTGCCTGCCGGTACAACAGTTCCGTGACAACCACTGTGTACTATTTTCTTAACACTTTGCCGGCTACTCATTTCTCGCGTCGCCATTACGTTGCCGCCGGCGAGATTCACGCAGGTTCTACTGCTCGCCAACGGTGATATTTACTCAATTGTTCGCAACATAGTCAGTTGCAATATAATTATTATTAAAGAAGACATTAAGATAAGAATTTTTATTCCATAGTCTTATATTTTTTAATTAATACTAAAACATTTTATTTACATAATTATCTCCTAGGATTCATAGTTCTTTTTAGTATGATAAATTTCAAAACATTTTTCTACAGGCAGAGAAGCGTTATAGGAAGAACATATACAAGGTGAGTCACCAAACGTTTGCACATCAAATATCTTTGTTGTTTCTAAAGATACGTAAAATATGTTAAGGACAAAGTTGAATGGTACAATGGGGCTGACATGAAACTATAAAAAAAATTTTTATCAAGGTCACCTTGACTTTTTTAAACGGAACCACCAGTTTTTAAACACCTACAATGATAGTCCCTTTCATTAGAAATTCAGTGACTATATTATTCCAAGGTCATTTAAGGTCAAGGACAGAAAAAACGTATAAAACTAAGAAGCAGAATACCTGTATTTTAGAAATGTTCGAAATGATGGCCGTCTACGTCGATACGTTGATGTAAACGAGCTCTGAAGGAACATTGAACTCTGATAAGTACATCCGAGGTGGTATTTGTTTGTTTGAATGATTTTGAAGCAATCCCCATTGACAAAAGTTAATTCTATTTTGAATATCATTTCCGTGCAATTCTTGATGGAGCAATATGTGGAACGGATGAAATTTATATCGGGCCAGAATTTGTATTACGCTACTTTGACTTATGCCTGCTTCCCGGCAAATTTTTCTTGTACTCACGTGAGGATTGACAGCTATAACTGCTAAAATATTAATTTCATTATCTTCATTGGTCGTGGGATTCTTCCGTTTGTGCTATCTTGCATGTACACTTCCAGTACTTCGAAACAACCTGTACGTATTAATGAAAGTCTGTCTAGGAGTGTTTCGCTCGGGGTACCTTTCTTCATAAAGTAATCGAGCCTGCACTGCATTTTGTCTACATTCACAGTAAATCGTGATCGTATCACACTTTTCAGTCATTGAATAAGACAGCGGAATCGCGTTTGGAAACATACTGATAGTAAATAAGAATGCTGAATAACAGTTACATTGAACTACGACCATAGTATGTTTACTATTTACTACAAGTCTCAACCGTGATAAACGTATTCTGCTTTCATATTCTTAATCTTATACGTTTTTTCTGTCCTTGACCTTGAATGACCTTGGAATAATACAGTCACTGAATTCCTAATGAAAGGGACTATCATTGTAGGTGTTTAAAAAAGGGTGGTTCCATTTAGAAAAGTCAAGGTGACTTTAATATCTCTAAAAAAATGACATAAAAACAAAATTTTTTTATAGCATCAGCTCCAGTGTACCATTCAACTTTGTCTTTACCATATTTTACGTATCTTTAGAAATAACAAAAATATTTGAGGTGCAAACGTTTGGTGACTCACCCTGTATATGCAGTAGATCGTCTTTTCTTGGCAGCAGTGCAGATTTTACAAACCCTTCACGGGTTTTGAATTCTCGACTAACGTGTGTTCCTTGATTGTCAAATGTTGGTAATGATATGTCTACATATACAAACGTCAATATGAATCGTCTTCGTTAGCGAAAATAAGTCATACCTACGTGACAGCGGACGATAACGGTTGACAAAGAGAAATCACGCGTACGTGACAGCGGCCGGCAAATTGTTAAGGGTTGTTCACCATGAAGTAATTCTTCATTATGGCGACTCCATATGAACAACCGTCGTAACAATACTTTAGATGACTTGAATTGATGCGTTCATGCCTTAGATGACTGGAGAGATATTCACAACAAACCTAAATTCTATATTTTCAATGCAAACACAACTTTGCAACGATTACAAGTGATGTATGCGATTAATGGTGAATTCTTTTTGTCGAGAGATGTTTTTGAAGAGTTCTCTTCGAGAGATGGATCTGAAGTGTTTTCGAGTGATATTTTTTTATTACAAGTAATCGTGGTATAGGCGGGAATATGTCATGATCTAAGCGGATTTGTGGATTTTACATTTTTCGGGGTTACTAAGAGAAACGGTCACCTTAGTTGATTGAGTTTTGCATTGCAGGGAAAGGGTAAGGTGACCGCCCAGGCCAAAGGTCAATTGAAGGTACGAATTGTAAGCGAAAACGAGCGACAAGAATAAGTTATTGACTCGATGTCTGGTGATCAGCTGTGGGTCGTAAAGAAATAAAGTATTTAATATTCTAAGGAGAAACTATCTGTTGCGACAGAGTTCCTATTATATGATGTGTTTACTGGATTAATGAAATCGGTAAGCTAAATGGTGTCAGTTGAAAGATAATGAATTTCGTCGACATTCTTGATTTTCTATAGGCTTTAACGCTGAACGGACAACTTGTGATTTATTTTTTCTTTTTCAATGGCGAAATGTATTTAGATATTGTCTTCAATCGTTACGTCGTTACAAAATTCTATTGGGTGTACAAATAAATCTTCGCCGTTTGAAATCAGATAGCGTAACCAGTAAGTTATGGCGGCTAGTGTCAGATGTAAGACGTTATATGGTAAAGTTGCTGTCAAAAACATAAACTCGAAATATTAGCGATCGTGTATCAACGTCGTATATTTTCTTTGTGTTTTGAGTCAAGTAAATGTCATTTGCGAAAAGTTCTGATTTGTTTCATTAATTGGAACGAAATTTGCAATCGAGGCGCATCGATTGCTTGTTGAAGCATATGGTAAGGCTGCATTAAGCGAGAGAAGTTGTCGCGAGTTGTTTCAAAGGTTTAGGAACGGTGAATTTGATGTCGAAGACAAAGAACGTAGTGGAAGGTCGAAAGTGTACGAACACGCGGAATTGGAAGCATTATTGAATGAAGATTCGTGCCAAACGCAAGAAGAACTTGCACTTGCATTATAACTGATTCAACGAGCGATTTCACATCGTCTAAAATCATTGGGAATGATTCAGCGTCGTATATTTTTTTCGAGTAAAAATTTCGAATTTTGAGCCGAATAAACGTCATTTGCGGGAAGTTCTGATTTATAATGCTGCATTAAGCGAACTTAATGTCGGTGAACTTGATGTCGAAAACAGAGAACGTAGTGAGACGGTAATCGAACCTCTCGATTTCCGTAAACACGACGAAGAAAAAACAGTATCGATCACCGGGCTTGGTAATGAGATCGCAGATTAGCCAGCAGGGGCAACAGTATTTCTACATAATTGAGACGACTGTGCAGCATCTTCCTGAGAACACGATCTCCTTATGTCCTTCTTCTCTCTTCGTACTCCCTCTCTTCCTTTTTCTCTTTAGGTCTCTCCATTAAGCAGTCGTCCCAACGTGGCGCGACGCGCAAAAAACGAACCCCAAAACGAATTTAGTGACCCGTTTAAAGCTTTTAACGCGCAGCCACGGCTGCAGACTTGCCTCTTTAACGCATAGTAGAACTTTAAAAGGTTCGTTGGTTAAAATTCACGACATCTCTTGAGGCAGCCGCGTAACCAGCCAAGGACAGAGTGTGTTTCAATCTGACAAACAGCTGCAGGAATCTGACTTTTCACGAATTTCGACTAATCGAATGGCACGCCCGCGTTCTTACGCCTTTTGCAAGGTCTTTACACTTGATAAAGTGGAACTTGAAAATCCTACACCGTCCAAAAATGTCCTAAGGACGCTCGCAATACTTGTCGAGGGATACAATGTCTTCATTAATTATAATGTTGTTGTATACGAAGGTATCACACCGGTGATACCTTCTTCTCAGCGTGCAAGGAATGCCACTGAGCATCTGAGTCGTGTAAGAACTACACGATTATAATGGTTGCGATTTCTTTATTTTTAATTTCGGAATATTTGAGATTTCTCTGTTGTAAGTTCTACGTTTATATCGGTTTGCGTTTTCTGTAGGACTTGTTCGTTTGTCTGATTTCTTTTATATTTATTTTCTGATTGTCACGATTTCTGTTATACAGGGTGTTTCGTCTAAAACAGGACACCTAAATATCTCCATTACCTCTGAAAATACGAAAAATGTTGCTCACGTAATCTAAATGCTTTACAAAAGACAAATCAGATGGAAGAATCGTTTTTTGTAAATTGTAATTTTTTAATCGTTTCTCCAAGGTCACTCGTGTTTTTTTACATATATATAAACAGTTTTTATTGTTGTATGTTGTAGCAAACATTATTGTGCATACATCCATGTTTAATAGCACGACCTTGAAATGACCGTGAACTCTAAAATTTGCTAATTAATGCAGAACTTTCTTTCAGCGACATTTCAGATTTCAACGGTAACAGGAATTCGACCACCAACTTGAATTTGTAAATAATCACATTTATTACTGCAATAAATGTTCGAAATGATGTCCTTCCGCTGTGATATATTTCGTTAGGCGAAAAACGACAGATTGTACAGCTCTTTCGATGATTTTAGGTTTCATATCAGCACATGCTGCGATTATTCGTTCCTTCATATTTTCTGACGTCGTGGGCTGGTCTTGATAAACCGTACCCTTTAATGTCCCCCATAAGAAAAAATCAAGTGGGGTGAGATCAGGTGAACGAGCCGGCCATGATACAGGTCCATTGCGTCCCATCCAACGATTTGGGAATTTTTATTTTTAAATGGTACATCTTCTAATAAACTTGGTTGAATATGTTCTAAAAATTCAGCATACTTCTGCCCAGTTTGCGTACTATTGATAAAATACTACCCAATTATCCTATTATTTAGAATACCACACCAGACTTTTATGGTCCATGGTTTCTGCATATCGAGTTGTCTAAACCATCGTGGATTTTCAACTGACCAATGTTCTTGAGGTTCACCTGACCATGATTTGTAAAGGATGCTTCATCCGTAAACAATACTGTTTGGAAAAACATTTCATCACTTTCATATTTTCGTATACCCCATTGAGAAAAGTGTATGCGGTTTTCAAAGTCTCTGCCATGGAGCTCTTGGTAAAGAGATAAATAGAAAGGATGAAATTTTTATGAATGAAGAATCCGGAATATGCTTGTAACACTAATACCAGTTTCACGTCCAAGTTGCCTTATACTAACATGCGAATTTTGATTTACTTTCGCGATGATATTGTTCACATTTGCTTCATGAGTAACAGTCTTACGTCTCGTACGAATGTTTCTGTTGACACTACCAGCCTCACAAAATGTTTTAACAATACTTGAGTATGCAGAACGTGATGGACAAGAACGTTCTGGAAATCTGTCTGTAAATTCGTATTGCTTCTCTTAGACATTCTCAAGCTTCACTGTAAGTTAAAACCATTTGAATTTTCTCCTGTTCTGAATAACGCATTATGGATCGCTTGCCGATACACTGAGAAATCTAGCAGTGAGCAAACTCTTAAATACATATCTCTCTCACTCTCTATGTACGCAGACGAATGATACAATGTGTTTATTTACACGTTCAAGTTCACAGTCGAATTCCTGTTACCGTTGAAATCTGAAATGTCGCTGAAAGTAAGTTCTGCATTAATTAGCAAATTTTAGAGTTCACGGTCATTTCAAGCTCGTGCTATTAAACATAGATGTATGCACAATAATGTTTGCTATAACATACAACAACAAAAACTGTGTGTATATATGTAAAAAAACACGAGTGACCTTGGAGAAACGATTAAAAAATTATAATTTACAAAAAACGATTCTTCTTTGTCGATTTGTCTTTTGAAACCATTTAGATTACGTTAGCAACATTTTTTGTATTTTCAGAGGTAGTGAAGATATTTAGGTATCCTGTTTTAGACGAAGCACCCTGTATACGTTCTTGTCTGTTCGCGATTTCTGTTATATTCGTTCCTGTCTGTTCCCGATGTCTGGTTTTCGAGTTCATGCCCGTCCTCAACTTCTGGTTTTCTAGTTCTCGTCTGTTTGCGATTTCTATTATACTCTTTCTGCCCGAGTCTTGTTGCACCCTGTCCATCGCCACCACGGTTTTGTCGTGATTAGTTGAGGGTAGTTTGAAACGGAGGAATGTAGCGTTTCTTAATTGGTTGTAGGAATGATGGAAAGAGTATACCTGAAGGAGTGTGCCGAAAGGAGTGGGAAACGGTCAAAGAGGAATTGTCGTGATTTATTGCAGAGTTGTCTGGTTTCCGTTTCTTCGAGTGCGTCGCACGTAGTGTCCGTCCGTCGGGGTAAAAATATCCGCATACGGCGCGTGTCAAATTTTAGTAATTTCTTGTCTGCTCTTCGTGTTTGTGTTCTAACTTGCAGAGGATAGGGTTAGGCACGTACAACCTCGGTGTTGCCGTCGCAGCAGTGGTATCTGTAATATTCGGGCACCCAGTATATAGTTGTAATCCCTTAACCTACGATTTACATTCGAGAATTTTGGGCCAGCAACGTAAACAAGCTCGAGCAACCTTCGAGCCATTCGCACGACTTTTGTAATACGCTGATCGGGCTAATTAATTTTGTATTACTGATTTTTGTATAAATAAACTTTGTAGTACTTGCATCTACCACAATTATTGCATCAGGTTGTAATTACTTATCAAATATTTCACAAATATTTAGAATTTTAAAAGGGCGCCGCCGCTAATATTTATATTTGGCCCGATCATCGTACTCGTAGTCGTAGTTGTAGGTTACGGGGTTAAGAGACAGACTTTAGGACGTTAGTGCGACGAAGGCCGGAAAAGGAGCATAAAAAGGGAAAGCGGCGTCGACCATTGTTAGGTTGCGAGCAATGGGCAATCCTTTGGCCCATCGACAATGTTCATACCCATATGTGGGCATGACGGAAAGTATGAATGAGAATTAGAAAGTTGTTAGAGTAGAAACGTATTGATAAAGTTGTATTGTTAAGTTGCTAGAGTTGTTATTGATAGAAAGTAGAAGTTAGTGTAATCATTAGTTGTAATCGCGCAACTATCTTATACTTACGTTCTTTTTCTTTTCTTCCTAAATAAAGAAATAATAATTTATATGTGTTACCACAATAATTTACAAGACATATATTATAAGTTAGTGTAGAAGTGGCTGTCACGATGAGGGAAGCGTTCTTGCTGTTACAATACAACGCGTAACGAAGAATGTAACTAGTACAATACTTATTTCGTATTTTTGTTAAAAAATGTGCGATACAACGTAGCTTAGGTAACACAAACCCATTCCAATAGTCAGAAACAGGTTTTTCTTCTCTTTCCTCCCATTTTTCCCTGTAAATAACTATGACTACTGAACGACAAGACTGACTATAACAAAGTCGAACAACCATACAAGTTTAACAGCCTCGGTGCGTGAGAAGGACAGGATTTCCGGACGCGAACACTGTGCCCTTTCGAAGTCGTTGCGTAGTCCTTAAGAACAGGACTTCTCGAGAAGTTCATTCCAAAAAGAACTTTCTTTTTTACTTTGGAAGAAGACAATTTTCCTCTCCTTTAAAATATTTCGGGTGGTCTGGCGAGGAGGATTAGCGTGGATTTGAAAACCCACGGGCAGAATATTGTGGACTGTCGAGGAGACAACAGCGTGCTCGCTACTCGACAGCTCTTTCGTGTATTCGGTTTGCGTTTTTTATTTGTTCGGTACGAGCAAATATTTATCGTATTTATCACATTAGAAGAACAGAGTCATTATTTTACCACCCGTGTTCCTAAACAAGTACAACCACGCACTAATAAGGCAATAAAGCGACTGACTAGATCATAAAATGCAGCTTCAGATTTAGCAATATTATAAGGTAGCTTTTAGAATTTTAGTTTGGACAAGTATAGTTCTAAACAAGTACTAAGCAGATACTGGACAATCTTTTAAAATAATCTAAATCTATCTAATCTAATCTATCTAAAATAAAATTTTAGAAACAATAAAATTATGTATTGGGTCCGGAAGGGTTGAGGAGAGGAAGCGAATAGACACCACTCAATAACACAACACAACTATTTATTAAACTAATACAAAAGATCTCGCGAGGGGTTATCACCGCGTCACACAAGAAGTGAAGATCGACCGTCGCCCATGGTGGCGGTGCTGGCCGAGGAGGCTGACGATCGAGAGTTAACTGTCCCAACATTATGGCTTTTGTTTTTAGTGTCGGTGGCAGATTTATTTAGGCTAAGTTGAAATGCTTCGAAAGGTCAGTTATCATCAAAGTATCGATGACCGGATATTTAGGTTAAGATAAGGTGCGTTCGGTTACCCCTTGAGTTTGTCGCAGTTTGTGATATGGCAATGTTCTAGTAAGTGTATACATTATATTACTATTCAATGGTGTCCTCGATATTCCTAATAAGACTCAAGAAATGGATCTTCCAAGAACATGTGCAATTTAAGCCCTAGAGATGTCCTAAACGAATGTAGGACGTTCGGACATAAAGTGGACATGAAACGGACGTCTTATGGACATACGGTGCTATCCGAGTTAAGGACCGCAATGTCTACGTCTTTCCTCGTAAGTCCTTCGTAGGAACAGATACTACTTCGAATCTCACGTACATGTATTTGCAGTAATCGTAATCTATATACTAAAGTATAAATTTCCTTTCGATATCGCGTACAAACGCAAACAAAAGGTAGGGTCGTTTCGTTTCTGCTTGTACAATAAAAAAAGGAATCGACCTTTTTATTGTCCACGCGAGAACGGTGTTTTAACGAAGTTAAAGGCTAGTGGTGAACGAAGAAGAATGGAAAAACAAAAGATTCGTTCCCCTGAAAAACTTGGTCGACGGAATCGTGCTATCACCGAGCTTCAATTTCCCCGTTGACGCGCGAACAACCGAATTCAAATTTAGCAATCGACTGGCGGTACCACCGCGAATTCAAATGACAAAGGCAACTCGGAGAAACAATCGATGAAATACCGGAGAGAGTAGCGGAGAGAGAGAGAGAGAGAGAGAGAGAGAAAACGCGTTCCATTCATTCCCCCGAAAACAAAAGAGTGACTGTGATCAAACTTGTTCGACTTCCAGTCGTGCTTCTCTCGATTTCTTCTCGAGCTAGGGCCCTTTCCAACGGATCGGTTATGAAAAGGGGAACCTGACGAACGACATGAACCTAACTCCCCGGGTTTCGTGGATCGTTGTCGGGCTACGGGGGTGTAAGCGAGTGGATGATTGCGGGAGGGTGATGCCGGCCTAGTGGCCATTGTCATGAAACTCTCCGTGTTTGTGTTCCGGAGCACACCAACCCCTCTCTCAACCTTCTCTCTTTCTTCCTTTCTTTCTCTCTCTCTCTCTCTCTCTCTCTCTCTCTCTCTCTCTCTCTCTCTATCTCTCTATCTCTCTCGCTCGCTCTGCCACTTCGGCATCCGTCGATCCTGTCCAGCTCCAGGCTCCCTTTTCGATGGTGTTCATATTCTTGCCAGGGTGACCTCCCTCTTGTCATTTACGCGAAACGAAGCTCCGTTACTGCTGGTCGATGCTGGAAACCGAGCCACATGGTCTGTCTACGCACGCGTCAAACCGGCGTACCCTAGCCAAAAATAAATCTAAAAAGGTAATTTACCCCATCCCTACCACCTCCGATAATTAGGAAAGTGGCCTCGATTCAGTGTATTTCTGTTTAGCTCCTTGCACTACGGATGATTTTATAGTCAGTGATTGTTGGTCAGCCTTTTTTTTTTAAAGAAAGATGGAACATTACTAGGCCTGTCGTGTTGGCATAACACAACGAGAGAGGTTTTCAAAAATGCGAGGGTTCCTGTCACGAGCGGAGAATTTCATAAGGACGTTTTGTTTTAAATTTCTTTTTTATAAATGTATTTTATGAGTGTGGCTGACCGAATAAGTAACTAGAGATCCTCTTTAATGATAGAAAGAACTTGCTAGGAATTTGCCCATACGTGGCGCTAGCTATCAATGTAGTTACAGTCTAACCGCGTCACTCACGCAATTTTCTTGTTGTGACATCTGATCAAGATTTTCAACTCACAATCATACAAGTTTCATACAACAGCATAATTTTTAATAGCGTTAAACATGCCGAATTTTCTACCTGGCAACTACGATTTGCGCACAGCATTGGTTTTCCGTTAACAATTTGAAGAAAACTGCTGTAGAATCGCATCGAATGCCTGTTGAAGCTTACGGTGAGCATACTCTTGGTAAATCATGGTGCTTTGAATGGTTTAAAAAATTCAAAAGTGGCAATTTTCACGTTAGAAACGAAGAACGTGGAAGACTACCGGAAATGTTTGAAGACTGTGAATCGTAAGCATCGTTGGATGACGATGACGCTCGAATGCAACAATAATTCGTTAATCAATTGAATGTGACGCGAGAAGCCGTTTGGTTACGTTTGAAAATCATGGGAAAGATCCAGAAGATGACCGGAATATAAAAAAGGCAACGCAAATTGATTTTGCTTCATGATAATGCACCATCGTACATAGCAAAATTGGTCAAGAAAACGATCGAGGCGTTTAGTTTGGAAATACTTTCGCATGCACCTTACTCAGCAGTATTCTACGAGAATGTACCAGAATGTACCAGAATTCACTAGAATGTATTAGAATATGCCATAATATACTAGAATATTCAAGAATATATTAGAATGTACCGAGTATACTAGAATTCATTAGAATCTACTAGAACATACTAGAATTCACTAGAATGTACTAGAATATGCCATAATATACCAGCACATACCAGAATATACTAGAATGTACCAGAATATACCAGAATAAACCAGAATATACCAACATATAATATAACATACCAGAATATAAAAGAATATACTAGGATGTACCAGAATATACCAGAATTCACTAGAATGAACAAGAATATGCCTTAATATACCAGAATATTCAAGAATATATTAGAATGTACCGAGTGTACTAGAATTCACTAGAATCTACTAGAACATACTAGAATTCACTAGAATGTACTAGAATATGCTATAATATACCAGCATATACCAGAATATACTAGAATGTACAGAATATACCAGAATTCACTAGAATGTTCACTTGCTGAACAGCTCTCCGCATCTTGCGAAAATGTACGAAAATGGCTCGACGACTGGTTTTCCTAAAAAAAGGAACAGTTGGTTTGGGCGTGACATCCACAAATTGTCAGAGAAATGGGAAAAATGTACAGCTAATGTATAGGATGGTCAATACTTCGAATAAAATATTTGGTAGCATTTCCATTATTTTGCGACGGCAACACCGAAGGTTGTACGTGCCTAACTCTGTCTTCGGCAATTTAGAACGCATACACGAAAAGCAGGTAAGAAATTACTTAACCCTCTATGGGTCGAATTTTTTTCTTAAAGATAAGAAAAATATATGCAACGGAAAATTAACAATTACAAACCTGTATATGCAGATTAAATGAAATTTACCAGTTTAAACAATTTTATTATAATTTGTAACTTTGTAACTTTGCATTTCTGTGTATAAACGCTTAAGCGTGAAATTCCGTAAAACAGTTTGCACTTGGCGTTATACATAGATGTTCGTTGCATTTGAAATATTTTATTTTTGGAACCCCTTTCGTGGATCACACTGCACTGCATATGTAGTTATTAATAATAATAGTTGATAACTATTGATAATAAGTTGTTATTGATATTCAAACCCATTCTAGTATAATCTTGCATATTCTGTTATGTTATGTCATATGTTGGTATATTATGCTTTATTGCAGTGTATTCTGGGATATTCTAGCATATTGTTGTATACTCTGGGATAATATGGTGCATTCTTGAACATCCGAGTCAATTCTTGTATATCCTGGTGCATTTTAGAATATTATTGTATATCCTGGTGCATTCTAGTATAATTTTGTATATTCTGTTATGTTATGTCATATGTTGCTATATTCTGCTTTATTCTAGTGTATTCTGGGATATTCTAGTATGTTTTTGTATACTCAGGAATATTATAATGCATTCTAGTACCTATTAGTCATTTCTTGTATATCCTGGTGCATTTAATGTATTATTGTATTTCCTGGTAGATTTTAGCACATTGTTGTATATTCTGGTGTGTTATGTCATATGTTGGTATATTCGGCTTTATGCTACTATATTCTTCGTTATTCTAGTATGCTTTGTACATTCGAAATCTTATGGTGACTTCTAGTGTATTCTAGTCCATTTTGGCATATCCTGCTACATTCTAGTATAATCTTGTATATTCTGTTATCTTATGTCATATGTTGGTATATTATGCTTTATTGCAGTGTATTCTGGGATATTCTAGCTTTGTCTTGTTTAATAGATAGAATATAATAGAATAGACAGAAGCACAAATAATGTAAATTGCACTAGATGGTTCCTGTTTTGAGCGCACGAATAATAAATCGTTTAGTTTGAACGTTTTATATTTATCCTTGCGCTTCGAGCGCTTAACTTAACAAGGCTCGATATTTAGGGGTGGTGCAAATAATATTATAAAGACACACGACTTGTTAGAACGTAGAACTGACTTTAATAATTCCGACGTACTGGTTTTTCTTACAAAAATAATACGGATTTACAAACAAGCGGTTTTGTTGAGTTGAAGTTGTTTCAGTGACGTTTGAAATGTGAATCGACTAGAGTGTGCAGTATTTATACAGAAAATAGTTCATGTAAGCGCACCAATCAGAGTCGATGGTGGCTTGGTCAAGCAGCGCGATCGCAGGTGAACGTTCGGTTTGGCCGTTGCGGCTGGTCGCACGATGTTGAACGTAGGGGTGGTTTATTATTGGGGATTTCCAATGCGCTGGCTTGTAGGAATATACCGGGTATTCAACTCGTACAGTGTCGAAATATTTGTATGCGCTTATATATAATGTAGTTGCGATGTAATAGTTCCGTTGGTTTCTACCTGCAGACAATTCCAAGGCATTTACTTTGATATTTCAAGTTGACGATGCTGCCAACCGTTATCAATATTGTTATTTGTTACCTCAGAGACATTATATAGTTTAGACGTACACGTTATCTTATAAAAAACTAAAATAATTTGGTAAAATGTCGAGATATTAACCCTTTGTACTCCGAGCAATTTTAATTCCAAAATAAAGACATTTTTTCGACCTAGAATAGTTCCATTCTACATAGTTCATTTCCTTTTGTGCATATCAAATTTATTACTACTACTCGTATGCGTAATACTTTAATTTCTATCGATTCATTAAATGCAACCATAGCGATGTCGAAATTATTTTGAATAACAGTATGGCAATATTTAGTGTCGCCTCAGAGGAGCCATTGGAGTGCTAAGGGTTAACATGTGACTTGAAAGTTACGTGGTCTCATAGAGGGTTAATTCAAAATATAAAGTTTATAATGTAAGATTCTATTGGTGTCCCAATATTTTTGCGACCGACTGTAGATTTGTGGAAGATTTTGGAATGTTTGCTAAAAAGAGTACATCGGGATGGAATGTAAATAATGATCGTGGAATGAAGTTGTTATACAATATAACGTTAACGGTAATAGTGTAGGAACGTTCGGGATCGGTCCAGAACGCCTCGATTTCGGGAACGTTAAATGTCCGTTGAATGTTGCGAGTTTTATCGGTTAAGGAATCGTTCCATGAGCTTGTAAGGCCTCTGGCAGACTAATAATTGACAATGACGAAGCGGAGGAGAAGTTTCGCTGTTTTAGACGCGTGGTTGTGCTACTGCAGTATTTTGTATGGTCCGCTGGTGGATGGATCGACGAATAAAAGTATTCTTTCCTGGACAGTGCCATAGTAAGAATAAGTTGGAACTAAAGCAGTGTGGTAGGATATAATTTTCGACTAAACAAGTGCCTCCATTTTTCCAATAATTTTATGACGACAAAGTAAACTAGATCAAATTGAATGATGAATTTTGAAAGTAGGATTCAAATTTTGAAATGACACCAGTTTCGTTGTTGTGCTATATATGTATATTTTTTATTAATTAATCGCAGTTGAAATAGTAACAATTTCTCGAGAATGGAAAATTTAGTGTTCCAATACTTGTTGAGTTTACCGTATATGTAGTTGTGCTAGCGTTATAATTTTGCAGCTCGAAACGGCGTGCGTTCGTGACGGAGGAAGAAATTGCTGGCTGTATTTCATAGGTGTGCTCAATTCGAGAATGTTCTGGATTGAAAATGTGATTTATTAAAGCAGCGATCTAAACTGACGATTTGATTCATTATTTTAGAAACCTAACTTGGGAATTTGATTTATTAAATTGGCGTGGCAGAGTTGGTTTATTGATTCGCGGTTCCAAAATGTCTTTCCAGAAATATCCGGCGATGAACTCGTGCGTAATAGAAAAATGTCATGTCGAAGATAATAATTTTTGGTGATAACAAATTCTTTTTGTTTTAACCGTAGCGAGCACAAAATGCGACCGATACACGATTTTCTATAAACGTTACATGACTGGATGTATTTAATAATTTTTAATGGAAGTACCTTCGTGATTTCAATAATTACGAGATCAAAACGGTGAAACCAGTCAGTTGACCGGACGTGGTACGGATTACGTTCAGAAGTTGAAAATAACGTAATCGAATTCCTTCTTTCTAGTGACGTATTTACAGATTTACGTTTCACATATTCATTTTTACCAGGAATTTATAAAATCCTCGATATAATTTACATTCCCATTAAGCTTTATCAAATTAACTTTTGCCGAGAGCGAATATATTTTCTATTTAGAAGAAAGATTACTAAATTGAGGATTCTTATTAAAAATAAAAGAGTTTCGCATTTATTGCGGAAAACAAACGCCGAATAAAGACTCGATTTTTCTTTTAATTATTTACGTTCGCAATAATTTTAAACATGTGAAACCGCTATGAATGACTGTGATTACTGTAAACAAGTACACTGAGAATTTCACGCATTTGTGGAAAAAATAAATAGGTACAATCTGAAAAAGAGAAACAGGAAAATATCGATGTATTATTTTCAGCTTATCAAAGTTGTTAAAACGTTGAATGCCGCACAAACATTATACGCTTTACACAAGATTCATTCGTTCTATTTATAGAAACGTTCGATGTTATTAAGTATCATCAAATTGATGTCCAACGCCATTTATTCGATGACAATCATTTTCAAGCAATACGATAGCGCGGGTCATGAGTGAACATCATAGTGTTCAACGTGTTAACCTTTAATCCTACATCTTCTTAGGAATAGTTGCATTTTTGTTGTGTATATACAGGGTGTCTCAAGGTTTAAGGATCAAACTTTCTCAGTGTATTCTATGGTACTAATTTACTTGAATTCCCTAATTTTGTTAGAACTTCTAAAAAAGCTCTATAAGACCTATGTTTACATAACATTTTTTCTCATTTAGTGCTATAAAATATACTGGAAAAGTTTTATCCTTAAACCCTGGGACACCTTGTACAATGCAATTCTAGTATGATCTATGCATTTCTTTTCTGTTATACCTGGGAGTTTTTAAACACGTCACCCGACCACTAACAATAAAAAATTTCACTAGCCTGTTGAAAAGTTAATTCAAATAAAACAAGCTTTGCTTGTTGGTCCCTGTTTCTTGTAATCGGTACACACAAGTTTTGTTTCGCATAGAAAGCCTCTGGCTACTAATGCTATCTGCACTATAGTATTGTTACTTGCAGTGTCTCCTATATCAACCACTCGAGTTTGCCGAACTCTCGACAAACATGTGCGCCATTTTAGACACGACATGTTCCGTCGTTGTCCCGAAATTCTGCTTCCGGATTCTCCCGTGCAGGTTGTCCCCTCAGCCACAACTCGATTGATCGCCATTACAGATACTACTATAAAACTGTCGAAACGATAATATCCTCATGAGCGAGGGTCCCATCCAAAGATAACGTCTCGTAGAGTATCGGAGGTTTGCTGATTCAGAGACTGAGGAAGAACGACGTGCGCATAATCGAGTGGACTGTTTCCGTTACGGATGTAACGTTACTTCGGGAATCCATATTGGAACGCAATTCTTCTATATCGAGATTCTACAAACGCATCTACGATGAATTATTCGACTAATCTGTCTCTGTGAATTTATATTGTAAAAGATGGCTAAAAGCTTATTTAATTAATTATATTTTTTACACGGTTACGTGGATTTCAATAAAGTTTCAGCTTATCTAAAGAGAATGGCATAACGTTTACATTTGTTACATCTTTAACACGTTGAATGCCACGCGAATTTTGCATGTTTTGAACAAGTTTCATTTGTTTCATTTATAGAAATGATCAGCGTTATTGAACAAAATTGTTAGTTACTAAAAACTAAAGTTTTCACCTCGTACTATAATCTGATTAATTTTGGCAGTACTGCGTCAATGTTCAATGCTGTTGATTTATTGGTAACGATTTGTTCAACGATTTTAAGAATTTTTAGCGGCGGCTGGAAATGTTGGAAAGAGGAAGAGAGAAAGAGAGAAAAGAAGAAATGGAAGGGGAAAGCGTTTCCTCCTGGGTCCGCTAGAGGACTTGTCAGTAAGGCTATCTAGCTGGCCCTGACTTAGACACTAGGATATCAGAAGGCGGTTATGGACGGTATACAGGGTGTTCCAAAAGTATCGTACCAGCGGGCAATGAGAGGTTCCTGAGGTCGTTTGAAGCACTTTTTCCTTTGCGAAAATTCAATCTGTGGCTTCGCTTACGAATTATTAACGAAAAATCACTGGCCAATGAGAAAAAGGCAAAAATTAAAGAATTATTTAAATTAAAATATCGTTTACGTATTTCGACGGGGTTACTTATTGTTTATCTTCACAGTATGTATCGTATAAAAATTTCATGTAGTACGCGTGAAATGTCATGCATACCAGAAAATTAAAACGGCTGACACGGCTAAATTGTTTATTATTTCGTGTCTGAAAAATTAGTAATTATTCTTTACACATTCTGAAATAAGAATGAACAGCGTTTTTCTTAAAATTATTATCGTCGCGTAGTAAAAAAAATTCGGAAAGTTCGCGCTCTCTGACTTGTTCTGTCACTTTTGATTGCGCGCCTGGTCGGCGGACGGTTCGAACGCATTCGACCGAGCACGTGTTAGTTCGCGCGCTTTTCTCTCATTGGCCAGTGATTTTTCGTTAATAATTCGTAAACGAAGCCGCAGATTGAATTTTCGCAAAGGAAAAAGTGCTTCAAATGACCTCAGGAACCCCTCATTTCCCGCTGTTACGATATTTTTGGGACACCCTGTATATGTATATGAATCAGAGTCGGTACGGGTACTAGCAGGAAAGTCTTGTTCTACTCTCCCTCTGTCGGTGAGCGCAGGAAGTACAGCTGCCACAGATAATTCTTGCGCTTCGAGCATTAATTTAGCCCTTTGCGGTCCTATGTTGAGTGTGACTCGACATCGCTTTTCGTTCTGACGCGTCCTATGTCGAGTGTGGCTCGACATCGTTTTGTGTTGTGCCGCGTCCTGTATCAAGTTTCACCCGACTATGTCTCAATTTTAGACTTAGAAAATTTAGAAGTACGTTACGTTAGTAAGGTCATAAGTGTTTTCCAAAGTAAACGGTACCAAGCGGATAAGCGACTGGTGAAATCTGTGCTGACCGGCTGGTACGCATTTGCGAATCCAGCGCGGTCCTGCTGGAACGAAACGGTGAAGAGCTCTCGGTCCGCAAAGGGTTACTGATGCCCGAATAGTTAGGGTTAATGCAACTGAATTTAGACAAATACACAATTTGCGAAACCGGAGGACTAAATTTTAGTATCCTCGCTTACGAGATTTAACGGTGAAAATGATAAGTTACAGGCGAGCGAATGAGTGTTGAATATTAGAAGTTGTTTCACAGTGATGGTTGAATTTAGAAGCCGTTCTGTGTGAAAAAGTGTCCGGTATTTATACAAAACAAGGTTCGTGCAAGCGCACTAATCAGCGTCGATGGTGGGTTGGTCGAGCTACGCGATTGCAGGTAGACGCTAAAGGTTTGGCCGTTGCACCTGGTCGCAAGATGTTGAATGTAGGGGTGGTTTCGGCGGTTTATTGCAGTGAAAAGTGTAAGTGCCCCGGTTTGAGATATACTGGGTGTCTAAAGTAAAATCATCGAGAAATGTATATGTGTGACACGTTCCGTGCCACGTGGGGCGTATACGATTCACGCTGAACTTTCCATTCAGATCGCTTACAGTTCTAATTGAGAAGCGAAGAATTTTTAAAAAATTCATCGTAGAATCAAATATAGATATCTTAATATCATGCATACTGCATTTCTTATAGCATGGAGCGTTCACGCAATACACGGCTTAGCGATAATTTATTTTCGACTGCCTTTTGTTGGAAGAGCAGAAATTTTATTATTTATTTAATCGCAAAAGTGTGGGTCGTATCCGCCCCACACGGCCTGAATGGAAAGTCTTTAAAAAATGGCACGGAACATTTCCGAATTCGAAAATTTCCAACACGATTCTGACTCGTTATAATATGGCAAGAGATTAAGATGTGCCTTTAAAAACTGGAAAAATTCAAGCCGATTTTAACGACGACGAAGCCTCTTTTACAGCGTCAGATAACGATAACTTCGAAAACTGGACAAGACGTTTGTCAACCTTTGCTCAGAAATTATACCAATTGCGTTCGATTGTTATGGCCAATACGTCCATGATCTTCATTATACTAAACAAACCGTCGATACAGATACATACAGCTGTATTTGCTGTCGTGGCTACAATAACTCTGCTACGAAGCAAGTGTCGGAGGTTTCAAAACTAAATGGTGTCAAAAAGTGTTAAACATTCTTTTTCTCCTGCAAAACTTACTGTAAATTATTTCGAAAAGATTAAAACATAATTTCAGTGAACGATATTTACATTTTTTCGGAAATTATGGACTGTCGTTACTCCTTAATTCCTTCGATCTGGTAGCCGGTGGTTGTTAATCAGTTACCGTGCCTAGTCTCGGGCTAAAGGAAAATGAGAAGACGCGACACCGCTGTTCTCTGCAGAGATTCTGAAGCGAGAAACACCGGATCCGTGGACCATGAGATATTACGCTCTAAGCATTTACAAGTCTGCGCGTACTACAGAATGAGAAAGTTACTAATTGGATAGAGCGCGGTCCTTAATGCATCAACTGCTGTTATCAAGACAAATATTTCCCTCTAAATTCGAAATCTACCACAATATCCCATAGCGTGGTATTTTATGAACATAGTTGCTGTAATACAGAAGATATTTAGCTTATGTGATATTCTCAAAAACAATTAACTAAATCAAAGATGTATAGCTTCGATAGGCAAGTACAGAGCTGTTTTAAAATTTCAATTTCCAGAGAATATTTACTTGTTTTATGTCTGGACAATCAAATTTCTTTTTCTTTTTCTTAAAATATTTTATGTTTGTATGCACGTAAAAAAATAAAACGTTTGCTAAACATTCCCTCTCAAATGAAATACTTAATAAGTCTCATTGAATTTGTATCTCATCGATTTTTATTCCCCTCTTCAAGCCACAAGAGAGGTGCAGTTGAAACTTCACTTACGACGTGGTACAAATAGCAAGATCGGGTTTACGGGCTCCTTCGAGCAAATTATACAATTGTGACGACTGTTAGCGGCTCGCCTCTTAACAATATATTTGTTACAATACTATTCTGTACTCCTACTGACTTGCACTGACTTCTGAGTCATGTTAAGTAAGACTGACTGTTTAAGATGCAAACAGTGATTTGAACCAGATGTAGGGATGTGTACGACGCGGGCGACTAAACTCCGCCATTTTTTAGGTACTTTTACAAGTGGCGATTGCGGCCGTCTTTTAACTCTCTAAGGGGCCGTGTAACTTTTAAGTCACTTATAGTAATAAGTCACTTAAAGTACAGTAACTTATATATCCACATTTTACCAAATGTTTTTAGTTTTTTATAAGATAACGTGTACGTTTAAATTATATTATGTTTCTGAGGTGACAAATAATAATATTGATAACGGTTGGCAGTACCGTCAACCTAAAATATCGAAGTAAATGCTTTGCAAATTGTCTGCAGATAGAAACAAACGAAAACATCTTGTGCAATTTACATTATTTGTGTTTCTATCTATTCTATTATATTCTATCTATTAAACAAAACAAAGCGTACATAATAGCTTTGGGTTTGCACATCAATAATAATTTATTTGTTTACAACTTCAATAATCATTTTGTTATTATTTGTATATGATACAGTTTTGTGACTTTCAGGTTACAGTAGGCTATTATGATAGATTTTGGCATATTTAGGATAATGATTGTGCTTTCTTCTATTTTCAGGGTTATATTAGGTTGGGGAAAAAGAAATCCATTACTTTTACGCGAACTTCAAGACTTCATTTAACATGTTTCGGATTTCGAATTTAGTGTTTGACCATATGGAAGCAACTCATAATGAATAATTCCTTCCCAGTCTTACCAAATGCACAGCAGAACCTTCTTGGTCACTAGTCCTGGTTTGGCCACCGTTTGAGCTGCTTCACCGTGCGTTGACCACGATCGTTTTCTCACAATGTTGTCGTATGTGACCCATTTCTCATCCCCAGTCACCATCCGTATAAGAAATGGGTCGATTTCATTCCGTTTGGCCAAGGCTTCGCATATGGAAATTCGATCCATCATGTTTCTTTGTGTTAATTGGTGTGGCACCCAAGATCGAGCTTCTTTTTGAATCCAGCTTTGTGCAAATAGTTTAAAACTGTATTATGGTCGATCTTTAGCTCCTGGGCGATGCTACGACTGCTAACATGTCGGTCAACTTCGATTATTTCTGTGATTTTATCGACATTTTCGTCGATGGGCCTACCTGTGCCAGGTGCATCTTTAACATCAAAAATACCTGAAAGGAATCGACGAAATCAAAATTGCACCCAATTGGCTGTTACAGTATCGGCACTTTAAATACTATTCACAATTTCAGCCGCCTGGCTTGCATTTTCGCCTTTATCAAAGAAAAACTGTAAAACGTGCCGAATTTTCTCTTTGTTGACTTCCATTTTTAACACCCTGTAACTCACAACTGACTGGACCAAACAAAAAAAAGCAAAAGAATTTTTTTAATGCGAAATGTCACCTTTCCAACGAGCAGAAATCTGAAATTGTTTGATCGACACTTTATGAGATTACTTTTTCCCCAACCTAATATATCATATATGGATACATAATCACATAAAAGTAACAGAGGAATTAGAATTAGACGCATTAGCGGTAATAGATTCGAAGATTCTTTATTAGATTCTGAGTCCGATGAAGATCATCCAGTAGTATTTTCCCGACCACACACAAATATTATTCACAGTGACGATGAATTTAGTACCGAATCATAATCGGATAAGGAAAATTTAGGACCACAAAAAATTGTTTAGCAATCAGTATACAAGACTAATAATAGTTGTCATCGTCCTTAGAAAGGAGATTGTCTTCCTCGAAGGACCCCACTCTCCTGTGACCCATTTTCGAAAACTATTTCACAGTAAAATAATAAGTGATATAGTTGACTATACCAATACATATGCACTAGAGTACGTTCCACCAAAGGGGCTCCAAAAATAAAATATTCTAAATGCAACGTACATCTATGTTTCACGCCAAATGCAAATTGTTTTATGGAATTTCACCCTTAACAATTTTTTACACTGGTAAATTTTTAAAAATTTGCATATAGAGGTTTGTAATTGTTGATTTTCGTTGCATACATTTTTTTATATTTGAGAAAAAAATTCGGCCCATAGAGGGTTAATTTTTTCCAGAAACGGGATACTTCACATTTAGATATTAGGTGTAGAGTTTTGGGCATTAACTAACAGAATTATATGTCACGCGTTCTTAAGTAATTAAATGTGAAATTAAATCTTGTCTTCCGATTATAATTAAGTTAAAACGTTGAAATTCAGAAAAATTAACACTAGATTTTTATTTGCAACAGATCTCAAATTCACACAATAAATGAAACACACATCTCGAGACAAAGGTTCAAGTTCGAATTAATTTTGAGAAAATCAGACCGTTCCACAGAATGTGCAGAGATTGTTATAACCAGACTGCGTATTTATATGAATAATAAAATGTTTTATTTGAACTGCATCGAATTGAAGTGAAATAGAAATTTATTTTCTTTCACATAAAATATCATGTCTACTTAAATTATTCTAATATTTTTATATTTCTCAATCACATTACGTTGATGTCACAATTGCTTAAATTCCAACTCATGATTGCATGCGATTAGGATTGAAATCACTGTTGTACACAGAATTTTAATGTTCGCCTTCCGACGATGATATTAATATATCGAAGCAAAACCGAATGGATCAGCGGTGGAAGATTCCTCCGATATTAGGGTCGGTAATAATAGCAACGATAGTCGTTATAACAATGGAGGCAGGCAACGAGATATCGGAAGTAACCGATAATGGGGAGGGGGGAGGGGTGGAACTTAAATTTCCGTTGCTTTCTCGAGAATACGCCTCCAGGAGAAGGAAATCAATCCTTCATGACTATTTGCAAATGAAACGGAAACATTTACGAAGGCTTTGTGCCAGAGTGGATTATTAGCAGCGTCAATTCGAAATGCACATTCAATTTAATAGGGCGCAAACTAATTGGAAGTTTCCATTAACGTCGTAAACAAACGGTATGCCATGCTACTGGACAGGAAACAGAAGGCGTTTCAGAATCGTCGTCGTTCTGTTGATGACCTATATACTATCTGAACGTTCAGGAAATTAGACAGTTATTCTTCGCTACGAAAATATTATTACCGTTTAACCAGGGGTGACGAATTCATTCGTTGATCGGGTCTGCCACACTCATCGACAAATTTTTATATTCTTCTTAAATCAAGAAATAATTCTTTCGTTTATTTTATTTTATCTTACGGCTACGTCTTTTTAGAATATTCACGACTATACAGAGAATTATATGCATTTGTAAGTTGCTATTTGATGCTATTTGAATCGGTAAAAATATTAGAATAATTTAAAACTATTTTTATAATATTTGTAATCGATTGAACACAGTTAGAAAAAAAAATTTAATTCTATTTCGCTCAAGTTTATTGTATAAGTAAAAATCCGCGATTTATTTGTGACTGAAGAATTGCTCTGTGGAAAGATGAAAATATTTATCTTTTGCTCTACAATTTGAAATCTAAAGATACATAAAGATAGTCTATGATCGATCATTGCGTCGCAAAGATGAAAGTGAAAGTATTTGCTATAGTTATACTATGTAGAATATTTAGTCGCAAATCTATATTATATTTTTGTATGTTGTGTATTATTATATTAGATTAAAATTCATTTTGAAAGAAATGCACAGACACGAACTTTCTGAAATATTGCAAACATTTTCTTCTCAGAAATAAACTGCACATCAAAGTTTTAAATACTGGAAAAAGCGAATATACCGATCTCTTTTTTTGTAATTGCAATCAATCGATTACTTGAAATATTCTGTTTTGTTTTATTTTAATGCTTCAACAGCAGACATTATTAATGATTTCATGGCAGTCACAACTAAAACCAATCAAATCTTTACGTATAACTTTTATTGCATATTATTAAATGTACTTCGTTAAAGTCGTCTTCTTAATGGACTAAATTATAAATAATTAATATTTTGAACCTGCTGGCAAAAGATTAGAATGTAAATGGAAAATTGAACATCGTTAACACTTTCAAACTGAAACTATAATTATGAAACGTCCTGTACAGGGGGAATAGTTAGAGTATTAGTTGCATTAAAAATCATTTAACAATGTCATATAACTATTAGTCCTTTACCACGTATATCCTCACAGTATTTTGCTCACGGTCCAAGTTTTTCTTCAATCGCAGTATTAAAATTTACCCTACATAGTAAAAATACACAAATTGACCCTTACATCTCAATAAAGTAGCAAAATACAACAAAACTAGTTACTTCATTGCATGCGACGTTTAAAACCTTGGAACATTCGTTTTAACCGTTACTTCGTGTACTAAATAATTTGAAAGCAATTTAGGTGGCACCTTAAGCTGAATTGTCCATACGCAAGGTATTTTATTTACGGTGTCCAAAATATTTTTCCCAACAAGCATCAGTTTAGTAAATACTAGGGGTACCTATAAGTGCTAAATTATTGTAAAATCTAAAACAAACTTTGTAAGAAGATCAAGTTTTTATTTATAATCTATTATATAATTTCCATCATTGTCAAGGACACTTTGCCATCTTTCTTGCAAATTTTCAATCTCCTTCTTATAGAAATCGATGTTCCGTGAAGCAAAATGTGATTCAAGGTGTCTCCACGTCAAGATCTGTCAGAGAGATCATAATCACCAGCAGCAAACTTCCCCAATCAACGATGACGCTTGTTGACCTTCGATACACCTCCATAAATATCGCAAATTTGCTTTGTTGTTACCGTTGCATTAAATTCTGCATGAAAATGAAAAGGTAATGAATGACGAATAGGATCCGCGGAAGGTCGAACACCGCCATTTTATTACCGGGCAGTAAAAAAAGTATACTTCTTCAAATATTTAGAACACAGGTCGCTTTACTGAAAACTGTAAAAGAATGCGTGTTTCCTCTTCAACGATCGGTACAGAACCAAAAGCGAAAATCTTCTTTCCAAATAATTATGGGTACCCTTAACACGTTGAGCGCCACGCGAATTCGTAAGGAAATCTCCGTCAGACAACGCGCGCTGCTTAGTATTACGGTATAGCAATGTGAAGCGCACTACTAACAGATAGAAATTTATTCGATACAGATGTGTAAATATATTAGGACCATTGTTTTTTATCACAGTAGAAAATATTTAAGTTTAGAATGAAATATTTATAGACATTCATTCAACGCGTTATGCGACAAGTCTATTTTGTTTATCGTTCGGCCCGCTGGATAAGATTTCATCGAAATCGGCCTTTGAACTATTATTCAATACTACAGTTCTAAATAGTTACATTTTATACAAAAATATAAAAATTATTGAAAAAAAATTAGTAGTACACCTTACAAGTTAAGCCGAGAAGAAGATAAATCCATCTGACAGTATCACAATAACTTCTAAAAAACAACGACATAAACTGCAAAAAAAAACCTGGAAAAGTCTCTGCAACGCGAGAATATTGTAAATCATGTTACGGAAAAAAATGTGACACAATATGGCCAATAAAATGACTAAACGAGTTGTCACATTTTGTGATACTTGCGAAGGTCAACCATTTTTATGTTTACCGTGTTTCAATGAAATCTATTAAAATGTCTTAATGTAACCTCGTAATAAATAAAAATTAAGTAAATTTTAAATAAAGTTTCGTCATTTAAATATCATATTTTACACTGTCAGCCACCGGTGGTTGACGCGGCCTAAACGGAAAGTTCAGTGTCAGCCACCGATGGCTGACATGGCACTCAACGTGTTAATAATTACGTGCGAAAATTCAAGTAGAACACACTTAATATAGTTCTTTCATTGAACGATCAATGAACTACCATGATGGCGCCCCTAGCGATAGCATTGGAAATTTGCTAAAAGGCACGGTGTCATTCTATCCGGGAACTTGATTTCACAACCCCCTTAGGTGAGAACTTTCTGTAGCGCCAATCGTCAGCAGAAACGACGCGACGCTGCCCTTCTTCCTTGTCTGCATTTTAAAGCGAAAGCAACGCGATGCCTGTTCAGCGTTTCGTAGCTAGACCATACTGAAAACGATATAAGACTAGTCGTTTCTCGCGACATAGCCAATTCACTCGAACCAGCCGAATTAGCACAGTTTCCTTCCTGACCTGACCCAACGGGATGGGGGCTGCGGGAATTGAACGTATTACCAGAGCGACAGTGCGAACATTACTGACACTCGTTATTACGAAATAGTATCGGATATTCTCCTGGTACATTGAATACATAATGACTTTTTAGAATATACTGTCGGTCTCATAATTGATGGCACGCAACAAGTCGCCCGAATAACTCGCTTGTTTTTGAACAGATCGAAGAATGCGCCAGATCAAAATTACTTGGTATCGAGGGATTCTTAATCTGATGTTGCTCATTTCTCTATAAGTGGAACCGTCGATAAAGGTCAACTTGGTTATTTTTCAAGACGAATATAACGACCTATTGTGAAAGTCGTTGAGGTCGCTTAACCCCTTGGCATACAATAACTTCTGTTAGACGTCATCCATTTCATGTGCCATTGTAGACTTTGACGTCTCCGAGACGTCAAGAGCTGTCTCTGGCGGACGCCGAAAATCGTTCATCGATTTCGATTTGATTCGAGACGATAAATTTATCGATAGCGATTATGCAATTTTCAGTAGTTATCCTTTATTTCTGATTTTTAATCCTGTTCTCAAACGTCTTACCTGTTTGTATTTGTGGCAAAATGCAATCGATTCTATATTACTATTTCACACATTCGACGCTAACGAAGAAGACAATTTATTGATTGAAATTCAGTTATGACTCCATAAGGACAGTAACAAGAAAATAGTATGGTTAAAAGAGCGATCAATTGTATCTACCGAGTTCTCGGTACATACTCTTGTTTCATGCGTTTAACAATTTTTGTTTGCGAAGGAATTCGGTAAGCCTTCTACTAGGTTGTTGCAAATGAAATATCCGATTTTGAGTAGTAACGCCAAACAAACGCAACTTTTATCCAAATAGGATTTTTGATACATCTATTCTACGTATGAATTCCAAGTTTCTTGATTGTATTATGTAGAAATTGTATTCTTTAGTTATTCGTGTTCTTGGTGCTATATTTAATTTCTAGATCGTCAACTTCGTTTTGTAGCTATGGTTATCTTCAACGAATATTATTTTGATTTAAATTATATATGTATATTCTTATATTATACATGTACATTTTTACCGAAATTCACTTAACACGTTAAGCGCCACGTCAGTCACCGGTGACTGATGCGGTCTGGACCGGAAATTCAGCTAAATTATATTTAACTAATCGCTAAAGTTTCCGTCCAAAACGCGACAATCACCGGCGACTGATAAAATAAAATACGACACAAAACAAAAAAATTACAATCTATTACAATGAATTAACCCCTTGCCATACAATGACGTCTGTTAGACGTCATCCATTTCATCTGCAATTGTAGACTTTGACGTCTCTGAGACGTCAAGAGCTGTCTCTGGCGGACGCCGAAAATCGTGCATCGATGTCGATTCGATTCGAGTACCACGGGATATAAAAAAATGTTTTTTTAACTGCTTGACATAGCTGTTTATAATGCTTATTCTTTGTATTCTAAGTTGCCTGATTCGAATATCGCAGAAGATATGCTACAAAATTTGTCACTTCCTAATTGCTCTACACGCGGCAGACCGTCGCAAAATGAGTACCCAACTCGATTACAGGTAAAACATTCGGCACATTTTCCAGAACATGTACCTTCCACTAACAAAAAGGAACATCCTTCAAATAAATGCCACGTGTGTCTGTAAAAAATAATGTCTAGTTCCTTTACATATTCCAAAATGCTTTGAAATGTATCATACTTTACAGAATTATTAATTTATTATTTTATAATGTTACTTAATTACTATCCAGTAACATTATATATCAACCTGATTAAATATTATATAGCAATGTAAATTTAGAAATAAAATGTTCTGTTTCAGGGCGTGCATATACTATAACTGTTCACTTGAGCCAGTAAAATAGTATTCTCCGGACGCGTCAAATTCCACTTTATTTGTATGTCAAGGGGTTAAGGTCATCTGTAACAGAAAATAAATTGTCTCAAGGCATTTCTTACTTCTCTGGTGTAATTACTGAGATAGGTCAGAGAACATAAACACACATTCGATCACATGTTACGCCGATCTACAGTGACCGGCGTTAATTTTCGAATACCATGATACTGTAGAAGTTCTTGCTGTATATCTCCACTGTTAATGGAGTCAAAGAATTCGTCATTTTGTAATAATAAAAATCACTTATTTTAAATACTAGAAACATAGTCTTTATTCACTTAATTTGTACACTTTTCGTGTTAATCAATGTTAAACGAAATAATGCTCAATTTTGACATCGCAAAATGATGTGTATTAAGTAAATATGTTATAAATATTGTATATATGATTGGATTATTCTCCAATTTTATTAACATAACCTTGGGACTTCTCTCTTGCTATAGACACTAAATTGTTTTAAACATTTTGGATTAATCAGTTACGTGTGTTGGCGACTGTATCCGTCATGGAGATGTAGCAGAATTTTGTGTCATGACGATTATATCCGTCATGTGTAAAATTTTGTTACAATTTGATATTTAAATTGTAATTCTGGCGAAAACTAAATTATATTAGTAAATTTTAATATGTTTAGAGGACAAGACGAAATGAAACAAACAAATGAAAATTATAAATAATTTGACATAGATTCATGCATCTCTGTACGCTCTGGCTAGAACTCTTGATTTTCGCGACACACATAGATGCGCGTTTTAAAAAGAGATCGTCACAGTTAACTGGTTAACATACATATTTCATGTGCTAAAGATAAGAAATCTGATCGTTCGAATATTTTCGTTAGCCACTGTATATACAAATTTCCGCGTCCGCTACCGAGTTCCGTGTGACTTGATTGAAAACCTCGATGGTTTTCAAGAAAGTGCTCTGAGTGCAATATCCAACTGTTCGATGTACACTTAGCGAAATCACGAACAGTTCAATTACAATGTCCGACTGCTTCATGTGTGGCTTCCCGGAGGGTAGAACGGTTCTGATCGTTTTTGGGCCCGAGTCTCTTTTCTACGGTCCCTTGTGCGCATGGAGGAGTGGGAATTGGGAATGCGGAATCTCCGCATTCCGCACGCGGTGAATGGTCACTTTGGCACCGTGACGAGTGACTCTAAGAACAAGGTTCGTGGGCCTCCAAGAACCGCGACTTCCTTTCAGGAATCACTCGTCGATGCTACGGTTTATCACTTTTTCCAATTAATTAAAAAGACCTCAATTTTCTCTCGTCCCAAGCCATCCTGGGCATCTGGATTAAAAATGTCGACCGCTCGACGGTCCCAAACCTGGCCTTCATGGTCGTGTCATAAACCGTATCTGCCCTTGCTTCGACAAGTGGTTTAACACGTTCGCGATGGGATGTACCACCGATGGTACATTTTTGTCTGTCCAATGGGACGGGATGTGCCACCGATGGTACATGGGCTTGATAAGAGAAAATACAAAAAAATAACACCCCGCCCGACGGCGGGGACACTGAATTCAGGCCCCGTCGTGAGCGTGTTAAATACAGTTCATTAAATCTTGGTCCTTCGAGCATTAGTTACTTAGTCGGCACACGTCGTGCAGACACATACATGGTCCGAAAAGTCTTACAAATCTCTACCGCGTACAATAAATACCTGGAGTGTAAAATCAGAATTGATACATCCTAATTGATTTATAATTTGCAAGATCTGACATCGCAAATTTTCCATGTCGCGAAAATCCCAATGCTTGTCCCGTATGCCTACTGTCAGGCTTTCGCGAAGGGTCGCACGTTAATGAGAATTTGCCAGCAGGCGCAAAGACGCCGAATATTGCGATGTACCGCGGGAATTGCAAACCGCAGGGACGAGTAATCGCGCGTAATTGCCTGATACATAGTGTCGGATGCATCGGACAGTATCGTGTGATGCGGCAGATCCGAGATAGGGGAGAAGACCGTATTTAAGGGTGAAGCAGACATAACGAGCTCTATTTTTCTCGTGCTTTAATCGCCGAGCCGCGAGGTAAGCGCTCCCCTTCGTTCCTCACCCGGTCACTGTAAAAAGATCCGGCTCTAGGAAATTAGCGACTACTAATTATTTTCCAGTGGAAAATATGGCCAAAGACTAAAGTCAATTTTCAACGGCTACTATACAGGGCTTCCAATGCGAACAAAATATTGCATAGTCGGAAAAGTATTGAGAGATTTCTGTCAATTTTTGATTAAATGTTTCTTTTCCTCAAAATAAATTTTATTTATTGGCCATTGTTATCTATGACCTTTTTCCATTTTTGGGAAAGAGCCATAATCTCATCGGAATAGAAATTCTGTGGTTTATCGGCCAAAAACTTGGCCAAGTGGTTTTCACAATTCTTTTTTTAATCCAACGTTTTGCCATCAAGGTAGTTTTGCAGAGATAGAAACAAACGATAATTTAATGGTGCACGGTCTGGGCTATACGGTGGATACATCAAAACTTCCCAGCCAAGCTCAAAAATGGTTCGATTTCACTACGTTTGAGTAATGATTCACAGATGGAAACTCGATCCATCAAATTTTTCTCTGTTAAACCATGAGGCTCCCAAACATCGAGCTTCTTTTTGTATCCAGCCTTCTGCAAATGATCCAAAATGGTTGAATAGTGAATGTTTCGTTCCCTAGCAATCTCATGACTGCTTATATGCCGATCTTCCTCAACCATTTACATTATTTTATTAACTTTTTCAGTAATTGGTTGACAAGAGCGAGGTACGTGTTTAATATCGAAATTTCCAAAACAGAAGTGAGTAAACCATCTACAGAATGTTGCATTTGATAAAGCGTCGTGACCATAAACACCACAAAATTTTCCCTGGCCGTGTTCAACCCTTGTGCCTTTTTCGTACTAAAATTGCAAAACATAAAGAATTTTTTGAGATATTTTAGTCATTTTCACACTAATATTAGTTTTGACACGATTGACGAAATACAAAACTGTTTGTATCAAAATTGTAGACTGAAATGTCACCTCTCAAATGCGCGTCAGTTTAACGTAATCTGATTAATGTTGACCGATATATGACACGAAACAACATCTAATGATAAAAAAGCTCTCAATACTTTTCCGAATATCCAGTATATAGCGACAAGAAATATTGAACATTTTGAACACTTTTCTAAATACAGTCACCGGTGGCAGGCACCATTACATCGTTTAAGAACGGTTATCAATAAATTAACAGCATTGAACATTGACACAGTACTGCCAAAATTAACCAGATTATAGTACGAGGTGAAAACTTTAGTTTTTAGTAACTAACAATTTTGTTCAATAACGCTGATCATTTCTATAAATGAAACAAATGAAACTTGTTCGAAGCAAGCAAAATTCGCGTGGCATTCGACGTGTTAATAAACGGTGTTCCAAAATTCATGCAAGGTTTGAATTTTGTGCCATTTGTACGGTAAAGTGTTAACAATGAAAGAAAAGAATGCGTGACAGCTGACAGTTCAGGGTATCATTTATTAATTTAGTATTTGTTTAAATGAATTAATATTCATTTATTAAAAATGGAGTTGGATAAAATGAATAATTGCACACCCCATGACAAACCTATAAGACGTATAGTATAAGTAACTGAAGGAATTATACTTCAATAAGAATTTTCTTCTTCCTTCGTTCCAAACATTATTGTTTTGCATTGTACAATTCACGTGGTTCAGCGCCTTTCGTAAAGTTGCGATTTAAAAAATCTCAATCGCTGGGACATTTACTTTAAATACGCATTAATGGAAAATCAAATAAATGGTATTGCTTCGAAACCAGTATGCAATGGCGAGATTGATACTACATTCAGTCGGTGTGGAAAGTATTCGTACAGCGACCAATTTCAAATAAAATTGTGTGCGTGAACTTCAGTTATAAATTTTAAGCGAAAAATATGATTAATAAATATCCACTAATAAAGCGATTTTTAAACTTTCTTTCGATGAAATATTATGATTGTGTATTGTTTGTTCAATCTGGTGAGTGAGGCGGCGTTTGCAAGTATTTTGATGTGTTGTATAATACCCATTGCCTTGTATTATATGCAGAGTGCTTTGGATCATTGTCGTTGGTGAACATAAAATTGTCTTTAAGACCCATTTTATTTGCACTACATTGCAGATGTGTTTTCAAAATATCAATATAAACTGTATAGTTCGTAATACCGTCAATAAAATGTAGAGACCCCACTCCATTTGCACTCATACAACCTCAAACTAATACAGATCCACCGCCGTGTTTTACGGTCGGTTGCACATTTTCTGTTCTGAATCGTGTATTTTTATTCCTTCACAGTGTAAATTTATTTTTAGAGCCAAATATGTCGAATTTCCTTTCGTCAGTAAAAATTACTTTATTCCAATGTTCGATTGGTGTATTAATATGTTGCTTAGCGAATTCTAATCTTTTCTTACGGTTAGTTTCGTTCACAAACTGCGTTTTTCGTGCTACTCCACAATGATATTCGTTACTTCTTAAATAGTCACGCACAATACTAGCTGACACACTGACGCCGTTAGTGTTTCGAAGTTCTGTTGCAATTTGTTCGGCAGTTATACGTGAATTCTGTTTCACTTTACTAATAAATTAGTCGTCGATCATGCTCGTTTATCTTACGCGGACGGCCACTTCTTCTTTTATTTGAAACAGTTTTTCGTTTTTCGAATCTGTCAATTATACTTTGAATAGTAGACCTTGCTCTATTCACTATGGAAGAAATTTCACTAAGTGATTTACATTGATTGTATAATCGAATAATAATTTTTCGCTCTTCTTCCGTCGTTTCGCACCTTTTGCGACCCATGTTGTAGTATATTACAAATTTCAAACTTGCTTCTATTAGTACTCTGTAAAAACTAATCATCTTTGTTGTTATTCGTCACATTCAGAAGTTCATATTATGTTTATATCTCAAGTAAGCGCAAGAAATGAGAGACGTACGAATACTTTCTGTGCGTCTATTTCTTACGTTTATCTCTGCTGGATGTATATTTTTGTTAATCTTAAAGAAAAGAAAATTTAATTTTCACGAAATCTTTTCTACAAATACCCAAAGATTTTTATTAATCATTTTTTTCGCTTAAAATTTATAACTGAAGTTTACGCACACACTTCTATTTGAAATTGGTGGCTGTACGAATACTTTCCACACCGACTGTATATAGTTTATGACGGGAAGTTGAAAATAACCGAGTTTTGTTGTTTGGCATACCGGACGGATGAGAGTAAATAGATTCTTCGTCCACAAAGGATTAAAAAATAATGTTGCGCTTACACTTAAGCGCGAGCCGATATAAGTAGCAATGCGTCACGTTTGTTAGCAATTTGCAACGTTCGCGGAACGTTGGTATAATTTCTGCAAAAGGACGCGGCTTATACGAGAATGCATGAACAGTGGGACCTGCATAATGCCATGTCGTGAAAGCCGTAAGAGCCCCAATATCTGAAAAGCTAGGATTTGTTGGTTAGCGAAGCGCACGCGTCGTGCCGATATACACGCTTCCATAGCGTGCTTTACGCGGTTGTCAAATTTTCAGTCTGTGTATAGCGAGGTC